>PNEQ01000090.1:0-55652 GCA_003012365.1 Medauroidea extradentata
GCCCCTGGTTCAGTTACACGGCTTTTGTGTAAATGGAAACAAGTAACGTATGCAGTAAATTGAGGAAAGTTCTTGCAAAGTTAACATGGTTATATTAAATCAGAATAGCATTCTGTCTGTGACATATTGTTAAGCTGTTATTTACTTACTGCCATACGTGTCGTCTACATCAACATAAAGACATGTAATTGTTATCTTTGTACGCTAAGGAATTATCAAATTCACTTAGTTCCACATTGAGAAATGGAAATATAAGTAATGTAGGGGAGTTTCTTCATACACCCTATTATCATCGAAGCGTTCGTAACATATGCCATGCACAAACAATATTTGGAATTAATCTGGAGATGAAAATTATCATCACTGTTTAATATTATCCCTACTTAATAATAAACTGGCACTGATTGGTGTATTATTATTAAGAAAGTTATGCACAATGATTACTATTAGTAATGCAAATCAGAACTCAGTAATTTTCAACGTTATTGATATTTATATCAGTTATAAAAAGTTTTAAGTACAATTCAAAACAATGAGCTCCCATGATCAATTTTACACTATTAGTTCATAAGATTCTCAAATGCACAAAGTACTGTTCTCACACAAAAATATGTCACTGTGTAAGTATGGACAACTTTAATCAGCAACTTCCTCAGTAAGTCAATTGCATGCTCAAACCCTTCGTTGTTATTAGTAATGCTTTCGCGTGAAAAATAATAATATGTAGAATTTAAGGGCATTTGCAGGGATGAAGTCAAACGTTGACTTCAAATCATTACGTTTTTCTTTAGTTATTGCTTTTTCGTTTGGCCACAGTAGTATCAGTTTGCTCGATAGGAAACCTTCTGACTTTCTCTCTGTTTCCTTGATGTTCATTTAAACATACACACTGTGTGTATGGCTGTTTTTATGTACAATGTCATTGGTTTCTGTCTGTGCACTTTGATTTCTCGTATTTCAAACCCATTGATTTTATTTCCATCAGTATCGATTTTTCTGTTTGTGATGCATGCCTCTAATGCCTACGTACTCTTGAAATGTTCAATCTTCATTTCGTCTATCACAAAGTACCTCTTCTTCTTGCACGTTTTCGTTACATTCACATTGTCTTGCATTGGGAAGAGATGCTGCTGATTTTATAACGCACATTCGACATCCCCGAAATCGGAATCATTCTTCAAATAGCTCTGATCTGACACCAAGTATTCGAATGTCACACACTAAAGGGTTTCGACGTTATCAATGTCTGCAATAGGAGTACAATCATAACATTTTTATTTTGCACGCCGCATGAATCTGACCCCAATATCAACTCTTTTGCATATGGTCCTAGATTATTCATTACTTGTTCTCTTAGGCATGAGCTTTCTTCCTAAGCACCTCGTTCAGCATTTTCCTTATTCGAAATGTAAAAACTGCTCCTATATTTCTGTCCAGAGTATATTCCAGTGTTGAACATCCAAATGTGTCACTTGTAGTAGTTTATGTTTGTGGAAATTCTTGGCAATGGCCATGTTTCTTTCATGTCGTAAGATAAAGTCTCAGTGGTACTATCGTCTTTCGCACGACGAAAATCGTTTTTCATACATTCCTTGGAATTTTCTGCCTCAGTGTGGTGACTGTTGAGTCTGTAGAGCTCTGAAAATTGGTATTCCATTTATCACATTTGGAACTTATACATATTCTCAATTTTTTTTTTCTTTTGATATTAAAGCATGTGAGAAGTATGTTCCGGTAGCAGCTGCAGCTTTCAACTTGGTTTCCATACAGCTTTTACATCTTTGTTTCCGTAATTTCGGTCGGTAGATATTCGGCGTCTCCACTTTCGTTGCGGCAGTAATGAGACTTACACCGTGGAAACCTTCCTATGTGATCTTTCACGTTTTGACTGACAGGACGGTGTTCCGACCAGCTGCCTCTCAACCTGACGACGGGGATGGATTGCAATCCCCTAAACGTTGCATTTTTTGTTAGTTTAACTTGTGTAGTCTATTGTTTTTTGTTTGTTATCATTGTTCATTTTATTTATTACCATCTTTCTTCATATTGAGAATCTGATTCTATATCTGTGTCTGTCTCTTGTGTCTGGATGTTGTGTCGATATTCGACTTAATTCTGTCTCTAGAATTCTTTGTTGTCTAATATAACAGTTACTTTTTTGAAGAAGAAAAAACGGACTGAATTCCTCCGGGATTGTTTTTTTTTTCTATTCTTGTGTGTTTTATATTTGATTTTTCTTGTTCGTTTTCGAACTGGTTCATTCGACAAATGTTTGATCAGCAAAACTTCAGCAATGGCGTATGTCCACAAAACAAAAAATTCTAATTGTAAACTCCCATTACAACAAACATTTAAAAATCTCATGTTTTAATCCTCCTCTGATCCCGTCCATTAATGCAGATGCAATGTAACAGGACCTGAAGAAACAAAATAATGTGCACATGTATTGCGCACTGATGCTTTCAACGTGACGGTTACACTGAAAGAACAGAATTGTTATAGGTACCATACTTCTGTTAAAATAGGGACAACAGTTCAGTTTGGTTTTCGATACTATCTAGATTGTTATTACAACAATTTGTCCTGTACAAGCAGCGGTATATTTTATAGGAGAAAGGAAATATCATCTTACTTTTACAGAGCATATTGTTACTTCTACAGAACACATTGTTACAGCAGCAATTTATATTGTACCAACAACCGTACTGGACTGTTATCCCTATTTTAACACTATTATGGTACATACAACAAAACTTTTCTTTCTGTGTAGTTCTACGCTCTCAGGCGGTATCCCTTCCTCTACTTGTTCAATGGACGGACGTTCAAAGTATCATACTCCAACTCCTGTCTTTGTTGCTGTGTGAGGCGACACGAATGCAATCTCTCCCTTTGTTGCACGTATTGACCGCATGTATAACGGTCTCTCTCGGACTCTGTATTCAGTCCTTACCGACAATACCTCCGCCTCGCTATAGCCACGGGTACTCCACCGGAGCCAAATTAATCGGGCGCTTGCGATTTCCATGCACTTTATGGGACTGTTGCCTGAGACTCTCCGGCCTAGTTTTTTTAATACCAGCAAACGTTTTCGACAGACAATGTGCCTGGAAGTCTTCCGGTTTTGTACTCGTCTTTGTTTACTTTTATTAACCTCTGAAGAGCACTGAAATTGAGTTAATTTAAGATATTTTGCCCACGAGTTTGTTTTTACTAACGTGGCTGGAATATTGGCCAGAAAGAATAATTTTAGAAACTGATTTTGTCCATCAAACCTCTCATAAACGCAAAATAAGCCGAATTATCATTAAGAACAGATCTCAGTAAAAAAAATGGTGTCTACGATTTCTTTGAAAAGTTATGAGCAGTTT
This sequence comes from Medauroidea extradentata, assembly GCA_003012365.1. NCBI lineage: Eukaryota > Metazoa > Arthropoda > Insecta > Phasmatodea > Phasmatidae > Medauroidea > Medauroidea extradentata. Next base: position 3,369 of record PNEQ01000090.1, read on the forward strand.
TTATAACATTACAGCGTCTTTCACGTCAAATGATACGGTGTAGCGGATAGAGAGGTATTGACATGTCGTGCATAATAGTTAAAAATATACGTCAGTAAATTGCATAGTCTTCAGAAAAAGTAGTAACCAAGTTAAAACTTTGTAACATCACACGACTCGCCATTTTGTGTTGTCTGTCATTGCTAAGATACATCAGTATGCTCAGCCGGAAGTGGTCTGTAGCATCCAACCAAGACGCCAAGTGGTATCTCGTCAGTTGCCGGTCAGCAGCTTCAACCATGGTCACCAGTTGTCCCAGCGCTTTAGGTCAAAATCGGAATGCCTAAAGTCAGCGCTTGGAGAGTGTGTGGTATATAAATGAATCCTAACTTTCCCATTAAAGTCCGCACGATTTTGAAAGTCAATATGAAAAACTTATAAAACAGAAGCCCTAGCTAATAAGGATTTTCAACTTTATGACCAAACATTTATCCAGAATGATGCTTTTTTTAAGAGTGATATCTTGCGACGAAAATTAATTGTACGAGATCTCGGCGTCAGAGATTGTTTCTGCTAAAGAAAATTTTTGCTCAGAAATTTGGCGGAAACTGTTGTCTAAGATCATTTATATACTTATTTTGGAAATTGCTATTGAGAAACCTACAATTTGAAACTGGTGGTTTTACCTTCGAATTATGTACTGTGTCCTCTTAAAAGCGAGGTCTTGAGTCCAAGTGAAAGATGACCCGATGACCGGAGATGGGTACAGAATCGAAGCGGAATACAATAACATGGGTTACGAAAGTACCTCGAGTAGGTGGTTTATAGTCAACAACAATATCCATTACTTTTACCTTATGTGTCAATCTGTAGCTATCCCACCAATAAATCGAACCTATATCGCCGTGAGAGGCAACTAGTATGATCACTACACCCCCGCGGCTCCGAAATGAACAGGAAAGCTTTAACTTTGTCGACATGCGAAGATGATCATTTAAACTAAAATAGAATGTATTAACAGTGAAGTACTCAAGCAAAACTATACGAACATAGCAGGTACGTCATGTATTTTTGTAACAACAGTTCACCTTTCATGTGCAAATCTTCGCAGCATGCTATTGAGCTGCAGATGCTTTAATGGTCTGTGGTATAGGTTCGAAATAATTTGTTTGTCTTCATGCTGATTTGTAAAATTCTCTAATTACTCTAAATAAATTCAATGGATTATTCATCAGAAGTATAGTTTGCGTCAATGACTAAAAAATTTTGTAAGAATTAGCATTATTTCTTCCCTATGACTAGATCAATACAGTTTTAGCCTATGTACAAATCAAAATTATGATGACTTTAATGTTTGCTGAAGTTTAAGACAAGCTATTCATGAATCACATGTATACACTTCCGCAAGAACATCAACACTACTGTTATATATTTCCCGTCATCTTTATCCGCACTGCTTCGAGACACGCCGAAAGTACTTTTCAAAATTTATTTTAGTGGTATATCAGCCAATGCAGTGCCGAGTTATCTGTGTTCTATTTAAGTAGTTCGAAAACATGTTGCATGATATGTTGAATAAATCTTCTTCGTTTCCACTGTATAAGTTTTCTTTCCTCTCAAAATTAGTTATTTTCATTGCTGTACAGTTATTTTGAGATACTTATAACCACTTTACAGACAATGTATTTAAAGTAAGTAATTTAGAGTTCTCTATACACGTGTGTGTGTGTGTGTGTGTATATATATATATATATATATATATATATATATATATATATATATCAGTAGTAAGATAATTAAGACATTTGTGGTGCGCGAGCGAGGACTAACTACAGTGCTATTTTGCCACATCCTGCATATAAAATACTATTGTACATTTTGCCTTTAACGTTTTTGTATGCAGTTTAGCCTAGGATTCGCGTGGTGTACTTATTATGCATTTGTCTCTGGATATCCTGTATAGATACATGCATACATACATACATTCATACATTTTTCATACATACATTCATACATACATTCATACACTCATACATATATTCATACACTCATACATACATACACTCATACATACCTACACTCATACATACATTCGTACATACATACATTCATTCACGCTTACTCGGAGTTGTTCTATCACTGTCATAGGGATCACCATCGTTTACGTCAACATGTTGCTTTGTTCGGTTGTGAAAGTTATATGAACATGAATTCAACAGTTTCCCAGTTCTTAACAAATGAAAACAGTTTTCACTGGTCAGTAGTTTAAAATTTCCACTGTAAAGGAATATGCAGTGTAAATTTTTTTTAGTTCGCTTATAAATTAATTGACACGAAAAGAATCACTGATTGTGCAAGGACTTTAAAAATGTTTATTTTTAATAACTATTTTTCCGTGAAACATACATGGTACAACTTGTCCACTACTAGAAGCTAGTCTGTATCTCGCAGTCTTTTTGATATTACTTAATTTATCACTGACTCAAAATCTTCCATTCTGATGCTTGAAGTACTAAGTATTTCACACATTTCCATGGCTGTTATACAATTTAATTTCCGCTATTTCACTTTTCATCACAGTCCGCATTACGCTTAACATTTCCTCAGAAGTCACCTCGGTTATTTTGACAAAAATTTAAGTTTTCATATTCAATTTACATTTCACTTTGCAAACAAATTTTAAATTGTATTTTGATTGAAATGTCTAAACCCGGTAAATACATTAACAGACCGTTCTGTATGTTTAATCATTTTGGAATTTTCCCCCTGTTTACGCTGCTATTTTAATATTACTTTCAAATTCTATAAGGGAGCAGGTATCATTAAACGGTCATATATAATCGTTGAAAAATTTATTAAGTAAGTACTTTTATGTCGTCAGATGAAATTATTTAAAAATTCAGGGTAGGTATCGACTTGGAAAAATTAATTAAAGTCGATAATTAGCCAAAATTATAATATAACGTATTCCTTTGAAAAATTAGGCCAAATAGCAAAAACTATTTGCAATAAATTTTTAACGATATCTACTCCCTATCAGAATTTGAAAGGTAATATTCGCATAAACAGCATAGATGAGAAACCGTGGCCGTAACAAGCAAACATATTCACTAATGATCCTTTGCATACGGTCTGTCAAAACGAGGTAATGCTAAGAACACGTGCCTAGTCTTTGGCGGATGACGGGGTAAATCCTACCTCCCGGGCAAGAACCCGGGGTCGATAAGTCATTGTAGAATGTCGCGAAGCTTGAAGAGGACCATCCACAGCGGGGCTTAGCCCGGTTGCGGGCAAAAACCATCTAAATTGCGCGATTTTTCAATTCCGCTGCCTTCTTGTCTAGAGTCCGTCTCTATCTTTTTTTTCCATTGGCCTTAACCTTTCCTTGATGCCGAAATCTCCGTATTGTATTCCTTACTCGGCGGTTTTACCTTTTTGGTCCCTCCAGTATCTCCTTTCAAAACACACAACCAAACTCCGGCACTATACGTTTCAGGAAACTTATTTTATTTGCTACTAGTAATAACTGCAGATTCACATATTATTTCTGGATAAGTAATTTTAAACGTTTTGTAATGCCTTGCTAACTAACGAAAGAGAAATTTAACATTATGTCAGAAACGTAAAATGAATTTCAGCTGACCACTACAGATTGCAAAAAAAAAAAATAATTTTATTATTATAAATAAGTAAAAATATTGAATTATTAAAATACAGCAAAGTATGGCTCTGTCTCAGTCGCCGGTCGTATCACATTACTATATTTTTCGTTTTTTTTTATTCCAAGAAGAAAGATGTGAAGTTTGTTATTATAGAGTGAATTATATTTACCTTGAGCTATATATAACCATCACAACTTAACTCGTAACGTTTACGTCGGCCTCAATCTGTACAGCAAATTAAGACGGTAAAAAACTGCTGCACTGATTTCAGCCTATCTACACCCTAAAAGTTCAACTGCGATGCTTGTACTGTAGGGTAAGGTAAATATAATTCACGCTGTAATAACAAGTTTCTTCTCTGAAATCTGAAATTTAAAAAAATTGAAAAATATAACGAAAATATGACTGCTGCGGAGCCTTAGTAATTATTCGATGTAACATTAATTTCAGTGACTGAAATAAGCATAATCTAGCCACTACATTTCTAAATAACAACCGAGCAAGAAATACCCAAGATGGTTACAAACAAGGACAGTAACACAAGCCGCTGCTCGAAGTTTATGGAGTTTATATATATATATATATATATATATATATATATATATATATATATATATATATATATGTGCCTACTTCCACGGATTCCAGCTAACTCCCACTCGTAATAATTTCCGTGCATTTCCGGATAATTTTACGAAAATGTCTGTTTATTTAACGGAAACATTATTTTGTTATACATAATTTCGTTTCATTAATTAAACATATATAAAACAGCGAGAAGAAACTAAAAATAGCCATACACGTTACTGTTTATTGTGCCTGCATCCTAGAGAAATCTCATAAATATGCGAATTTCCATAAGTAGAGCTAGTTGCCTTCCGTAGTTTAACGGACACTTCTGGGGAAATTTTAACCAGCACTTTTCCGTTAAACAACGAAAATTATTTTTAACAGTGCCACCTAATTTTTGTGAAAGTTTTTAGCAACTGTTGTCTAATACTGCTGAGTAACATAATAAAAAATTCCACTGGCATTCGGTACCGCTTGAAATACTCTCATGTACACCGTTAGAAATTTTAACGGTAATGTATCGTTAATATAAACGGAAATAGTGTCCGTAAAAATAATATACGGAAATGTCTATAGTAGATATACACTACGGAATCATACATAATATGTCCATAAGTCTACGCAAGGAAGATATCGTAAATTTATAGGTTAGAGAGCTGTAAATATTACGGATATATTTTTTTTATAAGATCACCGATAAATCTGCAAGTCTGTAGAAATGCAATTGTAGCATTATAGACATGTATGTATGGCTCAGTTCCGTGTGATGAAATTGTTTTACGGAAACTTCTGTTGGATTAGAAAATATGTTTCCGTGAATTCACGGAGGTTTTCATAAAAATGTTTACCAAAAATTCCGTAAATCGACGGAAAAAAATTTTCACAGTGCAGTTTCTCCGAACGTTAGTTTACTGTTCAGTATTTCCACCAATCACAAACAGCTAATCAAATGTCAAACACGAAGCACATGGATATCCTAAGTTCATCCGTGTTGCGCGTAAATCAACATAAGTTATAAATTTATCATATATTACTGAAATAACCGTAAGAATAAAGTCATTTTCGAAGATCGTGGATTTCATTTTATTCATCGTTGTAATTCCGAACAAAGAAACTCAATCCTAATAATGCTTAGACTAAGGATATTTAAAATCTTATTTGCTGATTAATATCACTCCATTGCAGAAATGTTTGATCCCATAAACCCTGTTCAAAAATGTAGCAAACGGCAGATGGGATGTAATATAAGTATGTTTGCTAATATCTTCACTTACTCTATCTGACAAAAATCTGAAATAAGCGTGATAACAGAAAAAATGTGAGAGTTGGTACCTGTATACTGAAAAATCCACATAAGTATTATTGTGAATATTTTTTTGCAGGGAAAGGTTGAACAATTTTGCCAGATGTCAAGTTTAGAAAAAAAATTCATTGTGGACAAATATCATAAATATCCAGCTATTTGAGGTTATGAAAATTGGCAAAGTTAGATCAAATATCCGTACATGTGACTTCGAGTTATTCAATATAAACGTTTTGGTTGAGAAAATGTTTATAAGTAATACAAACAAACGCAGAATGTCTGTTGCGATTGTCAAAAGAGATAATCTCATTCCTGCTCGTCCTTGCAAACCTGTCAGCCAGGCAAAACCAAATAACAACTGTTCGTCTGAAGTTTTTAAGAAAAACTAAATGTTAAGTATCATTTTATTATTTATTTTAATACGCACATCGTTTTCTACATTGTTGTTTTTTTTTTTTTTTTTTACAGTTGCAACGCCACATATTAGTTTTAAATTTTGAAATGTGAGGGAAAATACAATAAGTGTTAGCTGGAACGTTTACATCATATATCGTACAGTGGAGAAGAGCAAGTCATCTTCAGTACATCGACAGTAACAAAAATATACTAAAATATTATATAAACAAGTTTTCGTCTAATCGTGCCAGTAGTAAATATTATATTTTTTCATTAGTAATTGCTACGTAAAAATTAATGTTTATACACACTATTTATAGTCACTGCAACAGCACACAGCAAATCAACTCATAGCGTACCCAAATTTTATTTTAAATATAATATTACGGTCCTATATTTGCGACCATCTTGGTTTCATCTAACTTTGCTCCAGTGTTTGTTTTTGATTGGTTGTATATATTTAGCCTGGATGGGTCGTATAATACGTCTTAGTGGACAGTTTAAACGTAACATTAATAAAAAACTTTTATTGATAATGTGACATTTGCCTATGTAAGTGAAGCCAACAAAACCTCAGTTTTTATTAAAAAGTTCCAAGCACGGGAATAAAACTGCATGCTGCGTTGAAACAACGACTTACGTGAGGAACTTTCGGCAAAAGAACATTTTGGAAAGAGAATGTTCCCAGACCAGGGACATCATTTCAGGTTTTTCTTGGGGGGGGGGGGGAGGATGCAAGATTATTTTTCGGTGACAGTGGCCTTGTTGCATCTTTTTTATTAATTGAGCATGCATAAATTTGAAACTTTAATAATAAAGCTTCAGTTTTATGTGCTTAAGTTAGCATTACTTAAATAACAAAACACAAATATATGTTATACACTTAAAATACTAAATCAAGGGGGGTGACATTTTATCCCTTGCCCACCCCTTAAATGACGTCACTGTCCCAGACGTGAAGAAGGAAGGACGTGCCGACAGAGGTCCCTTGTAGATGCTGACGAAGGTAAACGATGTCGAGTCCTCTGTCGTCCCAGACCTTTCCGAAGGACGGTGTTCGATCTACGTCGTATAAGCTGTTAGTAACGTACGAAACATAAATATTTCACCTGCAATGGGAGATATATTCGTCGTAAGCCCTAGAAGTATTTCTTGAATAAGTCCTCGATTTTCATTGAACTTTGAATTAATTTGTTTTCAACTATAGTCACAATTTATCAGCATAAAATAAGCTCACAAAAACCTGGTGAAAGAGCTTGCATAGTTCTCCAATATCAAGTGAACTAACAGCCGTGAGATAACTTTACGGGAAAATTTTAATGAACTTTACGCTAGTAATATATTTCAGCGACATTTGCAGAACATTAAAGTCTTAACTGGATTAATTTTTTGGACATCATACTCCAGTGCGATGAAACTCACAGAAATATGTATACCGGGTACATGCCGCGTATTAATATGATTTTTGAAGAGTTGTGGAATAGGAGTACATGACTGGATTTAGTTATTTTTTAACATATGTCTATACATCACATTGGAGTACGTCAAAAAAACTAAATCCAGTCATGCACTCCCATAGCAAAACTTTTTCAAAGATCACATCAAATACTTACTTTCATGTCTCATATATTATATTGGTGGTTCTAAGAGTGTTAGATTGCATAGACCAATGCACTTAATTGTCTCGTAGCTAGAATTGTATAGCTTGTTGTAGTTTTGATTTCTTTGTGCCTATACGTTAGCAGAATCTATAATTTTGTATCATAATATTTCAAACCTTCAAAATTTTCAATTAAATTCACATCTGTTATTTTTCAACCTAGACTTTCATTTCCACTTACATTTTTTTACTATTGTACTTTATTAATTTTTGCGAGGGCAGCATATATTTACAGCCCCACAGAGAAATTTAAATTCATGAAAGTAGAGTCAGTAAGAAAGATTTATTGTTATGAAATTTCAGTCACTGTAGCACTACGTCTCATGCTTCTAAAGGACCCGCGGTGGCTGAGGGGTCAGACCTCTCGCCTCCCACCAAAGGTTCGATTCCCGGTGGGGTCGGTCCCCGGATTTTCGCATGTGGGAATCGTGCCGGATGATGCTGCTGGTCGGCGGGTTTTCTCGGGTAGCTCTCGTTTCCCCCACCTATTCACTCCGGCGTTGCTCCATACTCACATCATGTCACGCCCCCCTCCCAAACCCGACGTAAAAAGACCTCGATGTTAAGTGCTGACCAAAATACCTTCACTCACTAATGCTTCTAATATTGTTAAAAGGCTCTAGATTTCAAAATAGTTATCCTACGATGTTTGAAATTAGATGTTATGTCTGACCTGCATGGATGATTACTTTTTAAAAAATAAAATTATTCACTAAATTCTACACATTTACTTTAAATTGAGATAATTTCAACACTAAACCAAGTAATATGTTAGGTTATTACTCAACTTTTTTTCTCGGCAACTGAAAAAACATTTATTATAGAGACTAGTTACATGTTTCGTCTATTTATCAGTTTTAGTTATTATTTAATAAAATTGTTGGTCTTCCACAAAAAAAAAAATTCAAAATTAAAATATACTTGCTTTATAAGCTAACGCAGACTTCATAAAGTACTTCAGCTAGAATTAAATTTTAAGATAAAATACTTTTTCGATTGCAACTCGAAATCATAAATTAAATGAAAGTAATGATATTCATGCTAATAAGATATTTAAATTGCCTTGTCATGTCACGAAATCATACTATACATTCAAAATCTGGAAAAAAAATATTGTCTCTGAAACAGCCACAAGGCCACCAACTCCACTATTTAAGCCGTACGCCCACATAGCTGCTTTCGGTTTCAATATATGCAAATCGCTAACTTCTTTCACCTATCACCATAAGTAATAATAAAAGTAAATATTTGGACATATGATATTGCAATACCACAACTATCCAGAAAAACCAAGAGTGAGATAGTAAAATGATGTAACGAATCTAGTTTGGTGGTAGTTAACATATAATTAAAACAAAAATTAAATTCTAAAAATAACAAACTAATAAAGAAACTATTTAAAAAAACTTACAGCAAAACTTAAAGCAATGAAAAAAATGGGACACTGACAACAAGGGCATTAGAGACGGTGGCACACACCTTGGTACAATGACAGGAGCTGGGAAAGTCTGCAATAGCCTTTGTTAAGGAACCATCCCACCATTCGCTTTGAGCGATTTGGGAAACAATGGAAAACCCAAATCACTGTGGCCGGAGCCGGGAAGCGATCCTGCGTCCTCGCGAAAGCGAGTCCAGCATGTCGCCGTTGCGCCAACTCGCTCGGTACCGAATTTAAGACAGCGCAGATAATTACTGAGGGATAGACAGTATGACACACAAGATAGGTTGGGAAAACGGCGACGTTGCATGCACAAAACTTGACGACACTACGATGACGGAATAGAAGAACGAGGGTAGTTTTTTTCCTAGAATGAGCTCGTCACGACTTTTTTGTGAAAGGACGTCTGCCAACAGAATTGTTTTCATTGAGTCGCCTTGTGAGATAAAAGAATGAGGAAAGGGAATACAAACAAGAAATTATCAGCTCAACTTAATTACTAATATGCCTATTTTCCTCAACTTGGATGCAAATTAACCCCAAAAGTTAAAACCGTTTTCTGACATTTAGAAATATTGAATAATAATACATTTTTCACCTCGTGCTATTTTCTAGCTAGGTGGACCTACAACAATATAACTAGTTGACACAAAGTTGGGTAATAAACTGTATAAATATTAAATTTGCTTTTTGTTAGTCTATATAAATAATTATGTAGTTTCAAGTAACACTGAAAAATTATCCGCATATATTGCATGGGGTAACAAAATGCGAAGGGAAGTAGATTTTGAAAAATGAATACGGTATTAACAATATACACAAAACTGATAGCGCTGTATTAGGTACTACAAACGTACTGAATTTGATGCTATTTGATATGCTGGTTAATGATATATTTAAGCTACATAGAGGTTTTTTTTTTAATTCAGCCACTGTGTAATTATTAACAGAGCATAAACAAAATATACTAATTCGTGTTTCTTTACTTAGAGCTCTATATGTTATTACTCTCCGTTCACTCTTAGTTCAGTTTTAGGATAAACAAAGCAAATTATAAACAAACATGTTCATTGGCTGCCGACCGCCGTGCACTGTGATCTTGCATAAGAAATAGATCCTTGTTACCTCTCGTGTACATATAAATTTTCCAGTCCATCGCCTAATGAGAGAGTTTTATTAACAAATATCTAACGTATACAGACGTTGCAAATACAATCTACGACGCTATATGTTTATTTCTATAATTATGGTTGTGCGGACGACACATCCGTACAGTTTATTCCAGTTATTTAATGACTGACGCACTATTAAACGTACGAGTTTTTTTTTTTGGAACACTTGCCGGTATTTAGAGATGTACGATACCCTGAAAATACCAAAAGTTTAGTTCAGTAATGATTACCACTGTGAAAATAAGCCGGAAACATCACAGACTAATCTAATATTTTACTTTCTCAAAGTATTATTGGACATTAACACGTCAATGTTGTGGCTACTGCGATTTTTTTTTTCCAATATCCATTTTTCGTTCCTGTACGTCCGAACCAGAATTCTTTAATCCTTGATCTATTTCTTTCCGTCCGTCCTCGTTGCTCGCGTCGATAATGTTTACATGGTCTAACTTGCAGTTTAGGTTATGTGACGGACATGAACAGTGAAAATCTTTTGCATGGTTTTCGAAACGTGGAAATATATCTTCATTACAAAACAAACTGCGGTGATGAAGCCACAGAGGCACAAATAAAATTCTCACGTAATATTCTTTATAAAACAAAACGAATATGTGACGTGAATTATCGACAGATTGTTTGGGGGTTTATCAAATGTGATTATTCCACAACAAAGTACAAAATAATTCAAAAGGACTTTACAGTAAGTTTAATCACTCATTTTGTTGACGACTTCTTTTCTGCATGCAGTACCAAATTTTCGTTACGTTAGTACCAGAATATTTGAATACAATCGTTAGTAATGGCTTGATAATTACAATTGAATTTTTAAATATACGGTAACTACACGTGACAATATTTTTTCAAATTTTTATGTAATATTTGTCTTCGTATGTCGATAAGATGTACGAAATTTTCACGCAGTATTGTTTTAACAGATAGTGCGCTGTTGTTTTCTATGACACCAACTGTACACAGCTTTGTTGGTTGGAAATAGTACGTCGGCGCGCTGCACAAATTCAGCCAATTAGAAGTTAGCGAAGTGCAATGATATGACGTTATTTGTTTACTTCAGATCTCAACTAAGAGTGAACGGAGAATAGTTTGAAAAAATCTTTAAAAATATTTTCTCGGATATAATAATCAATGCTACAAAAATAAAAACCGGTTGTAATTTTCAAAAAGTTAACATAGGATTAACGAAAGACACGAAAATTAAGCAGGCTTAGCATGCAGTATCAGTACGCGTACCGAATTTGAAGAAATTTGGAAAAATGTTTCCTCGGATATGTCATATTATGCTAAAAATATCAAACAAACCGCAAGTTTTAAGTATGAACACATAATTAACGTAATACACGAAAAGTCAGCTCATCTTAGTATGTAGTAAATTCATACCATGTTTAACGAAATTCAAAATATTTCCTCAGATGCCATATTATAAAAAACAAAAATGTGGCCGTCATTTTGAAAATATAAGCACATGATGAACTAAATTCACTAAATTCAAATTAGCTTTGTATGTAGTATATGTGTAACAAGTACATGACATTTGGAAAAAATATTACCTCCGACGTCGTATTCTGGTAAATATATAACAACGACCGCCATTCAAAATATATTAGCATAAGATGAACGACATACAGTCAGCTTACTTACGTGTACCAAGTTTGACGAAATTCGGAAAAACATTTCCTCAGAGACATATTATGAAAAATTAAAAAATAGCCGCCATTTGAAAACGTAAACATATCTTGAACTAAATACATAAAAATTAAGTCACCATACTAAGTTCTTTAAGTGCACCGAATTTGGCTAAATTCTAAAATGTGGTTACTTAGAAATCTCGTGTGATCGAAGAGTTTTAAAATGAGCCCCAATTTTTAAAACATGAACACCACATAAACGAGATATACAGAAGTCAATTCAGGTTACTAAGTTCTATATGTGTTCCTAGATTGATGAAGTGAAGTACACACAGACTAGGGAGTTGATCTCATGAGCCAGGTTTTTTTCTTCGGGAAGTGAGCTAAGACGATATATGAAACATTAAACTAACCTAAAATGGCGACCGTCTTTCATTCTTAACAGAGAGGTATGGATGATGGAGCAGCTTGTGTCATCCAAGAGCGCAGAAAAAGCGAGTAACTCGATAAAAACCTCCAGCCAACCGCAACACCCGTCACGGTTTCCATGTACGAAAATAGTTTCTGTGTACGAAAGTCGGGAGCGACCGTATCGGTAATCTGATTCTTACGATCGCCGCTGTGAAAGGTGATTGGTCTGGCCAATACAACACCGTGTGCTTTCCTCCTTTTCCCCTCCACCTAAACTCCTCCAATAATATATAGTAATACTTGTAGGAAGTCTTATACACTTCCTCCGCGATTACTGTTTTCACATTTCAGAATTAAATGTGTTGGCAGTACGTAAAGGACGCTTGGTCTAGTTTTTATGTGTATAAGAATTACTATGGCACGAACAATCTTGTTTTGAACAACATTTTGTCTTTTATTCGACGTATATATACTTGTAGAAAGTCTGTGGTTACGTTACCTTACACGTAGTGAAAAATTACAAAAATGAGAAAAATAAATTAATCAGGTATTTCAAATGGACTTGCGAAAATGTGAACTAAGTGACCAAAGTAACTTAATAACTTTATGGTACGTGAAACATTTGTATGATTTCACTTTATGGTTCACTTACTTTCGTTCGTGTATATTGTACTATTTTTGCAACAATCCTGTCAAATCGTATTCACGATGCGTTATTATTATATCTTAAAATGCAATATATAAATAAATGAAATAACATACCTTAAGAGAAAATCAATGCACGTAACAACTTGTATTTCCCAAATTCCAAATATAACCCAATATAAAATTGTAGGGACTTGAGCAAATGATTTAGTCTGTATTAAAAAACTACTGAGATTTTAAGGTTTTAAAGAAAGAAACTTTGGTACATACAGACATTCGGGTTTATTGTACGGTACTTTTATTATATAACATGTTCATAAATACATGGAAGCAGGTCACATAGGCGGAAACAACACATTAACCAAATTTCAAGAATTAGAATTACCCTGAAAAAAAAACACTTAAAAACTCATACAATTTTATAAATAACAGTCTGCTTTCATATTTCAAACCCACTCATTTCTGAACGCCAACAAGTTTCATCAATGAAATTCGTGAAATCTAATGAAAATTCCACGAATTTAAGGCCTTTCAAGCATGGTTGGAAAGAAAAAAAAATTAAATTATTGCAGTTTCATTGCAATATTGAGAAATTTCACTCATTTTACTAGATGTCAATTGCTTACAGTCCAGATTTGGTATTTTTGAGAGGTCTTAGTTTTTTAGTAGAAGGTGAAGGGAAACTTTGGTAAGTTTACAATAGTGTGTTGGATTCCGCCCAAATATCAAATTCGTGGAGAAAAGTGATATGAGTCTGCCTGACCATAGGTCTCATATCCGAGTGCTACCCGTATCACTTTCTCGCATGATTTTACGGGCACTGCTGATATTAGAGCGCAACGTGATATTTACGTGCTATTTTAACCTTCTATTTCCACTGGCGGTGTGTATTCACAGCAAAGAAGTCCATTTAACGTGTTAAAATGTCACTAGTGCACGCGCACCGGGCAGCTATAAATACGGGACGCACTGTTATTTCAGGAAGCCCTGCCTGACCCTTGGTCTTCCTCCCGTATATCCCTGGACGGTGGCGTCCAAAGCCAGCCAACTCCGTACACGTCACGTACTACAAGCAGACCACGAGTGCGCCCGCAGATAAGGTACGATTAAAAAAAACACGCTGGGAAGGATAAAAAAAAGTCCGGGCAAAACCCTACCGGACTCTGTGTGGAACTAAAGAAAACTTTCACGCCCGAGTTTGCTCTTCTGACCATCGCGTGACTTGGCGCACGTAAAACCACATACGCTTGGCTTTCTTTTTTTGCAGTCACTAAACCTTCGGCTGTGAATTGTTCTAACTTCAGTGAAATTTAAAGTCATGTTTTAGGCAGCGTCCAATTAAAATATCTGGGAAGAGTTCTGCAAAGTTTCGTCTACATACCCGTCACAACTCTATGATAATTAAATAATTAAATTAGTTCTCTCGCCACTAAAACATAGGTGCCAAGTACGCATGACTTGCACATCAACAATTTGCGAGATACGTCAAAAAATTTAATTCGAAAATCATATTTACGAAAGTTCTGAAGCGTGTTTCACTCACTTACTTTCATCTCAGCGATATTTTTATGGAGTGAAATTTTGTTGTCTACAAAATCAAATTCCTATCAACAATGAACTTTTTATCGACTTTAGAATAATATTAACTCTGATTAAGCTTTAGCGTTTGCGAGATTTTACCTGGATAAATATACTTAGCTGAATCACAAATCATTAATCGCTTAACGTAAATATGTAATTCGTATGGAACTTTACAGACAAAAAAGTAGATTTTACTTAATACTTTCCTCCGTATGTATCCGTTTGTTCGATTTTTCTCCACGCTTAATGATAAATTGGTTTCAAAAATATCTCTGCCTGAAAATAATGTCATAAGTTTCATGATTACAAGCAATTAAATAGAAAAAAATAACGTCTTTAAAACATCACAGTGGTAGTGTCCCTTTGTCCATCTGAATACAAAATTTTGAATCATAAGGTGAATATTTACTATATTTCTGAAATCAGTGTATACTGTGTTTAAGGTAGGTGAGGAAATTTAACAGCACATCAAATCATCTCTTTTCAGTTCGACCTTCTTGATGTTTCAAACAGTTCCCATGATGTCAGGGTAAAATCATTGCAAAATACTTTACTATTGTGTATATACGCCATTGCAAAATTATGTCGTCGAAGAAATCTTGTGATGAGATTAAGAAAAAAACTTACAGAATAAAAAAACTTAAAAAATTAGAGAAAACAAGCCTAGTTTGGCAGTAGTCCATACATCCATAAACCAAAACAACAGCACATGGAAACTCCCATAAGGAATTAGTCCATCGTCTGTGACGTCGTCGTTGTTATTCTGTCTTGTGTCCTTTATTGTCTTAGTCTCAGTATTGTCTGTGCTGTCTTAATTGTGATGTCCTGAGTTTTATAGATTGTTTTGTTTTGTTTTTCGATTTTTATTTCGGGTGTTTATTTTGTTTTCCTTTATTATTTGTTGACTTATTCCTAATGGGATCTTTCATGTGCTGCTGTTTTGGTTTATCTATGTGTTGATTGCAACCAAACTAGACTTGTTTTCTCAGTTTTTTTTTTTTTTTTTTGCGTTTTCCGTGTGTGTGTGTGTGTGTTTTTTTTTTTTTTGCCTTAGTCTCATTCTAAGATTTCTGGGACGACACTATATTGCAACAGCGTATGTCCACAATAATACAGTCCTACTTTATTATGTCCCATTGCAATAAACATTCAAAGATATTAAAATAATTATGTTAGTGAATTATCTCTATGTTCATACGATTTCCTCTTGACTAAAGGCTTTAATCAGACGCCTCGCTGACAACTCCAAACACAGCCGGGAGAAGAGCAACTTCGGTCCCACAATAGAACGATAGATTCTCGAGTGGATTCCAGACAGCAGTCTCCGGGTCTTCGTGGCACCGATGCCGATGCCACTGCTAACTTAGCGCGCAGACACCAGATGGCGCGTTTGTGCCCTTACAGTGTGATTAATTAACGCAATCAGCCCCGTTCCATTAGCAGGAGATCGTCTGCGGAGGAATAAGGGGCGGGGATCTATGAAACGTAGAAACCAATATCCTCTGTGTCGTCGCTTGGCAACGAAGAAGTGGAGAAGCGGAGAAGGAAACGAATACTAGCTGATGGAATGAATGCAGCTAATGGAAATAAATTAAAACTGATACTTGCATACGTACTTACACGCATATGTGCATTCATGCGCACAGATCCGTATGCGTACGTGTATTCTTCACACAAAAAATACCTACACATACATAAAGCTATATTTATAAATACATTTATACATACAAACTTGTTTAGAAAATTTCATTGCAGGCCGTTAAAGGAAAATGTTATATTTTACCAAAAAAAAATACGATTAGGCTATGGTGCACGAAAGAATTTTTTATTTATTTGTTTTAAACAAAACATATTTTATTGACTACAAATAAAACCGGTGTAATTAAAGTTTGCATGACTTAAAGTTGAGTCAAATTTGGAAGTGATAGCTAGTCAAATAGTCTTCAGTGAAACTCACATCACTTTAATTGCCATGTTGCAAAAATTATCTGCCTGTCTGAATTGGTAGTTTCAAAGTATACATTTTACGCACTCTTAACAGTCAGTCTCCCTCCTTCGTGTTGATTTATTGGTTTTCTTTGCCTATTTTTATTTCCCGTCTGAAAATTCCAAAAGTATCACAATGGAAACTCAGCTATTTATCTTACCTTTCAGTAGACGAATAAGAAGTGAACTAGAAATTCATAATTATGTATTTTTTTAAGATTAACAAAAATGATCATTTAATAAGAAGTGATCTAGGAACTCATAATTATGTATATTTTAATAAAAGTTAACAAAAATGATCATTTATGTAAGAAGTGTACTAGGAACTCATAATTATAACTTTTTTACAAGAGTTAACAAAAATTATAATTTTGCTAACTTTTATAAAAAAGACATAATTATGAGTTCCTAGCTCTCTACTGAAATGAAAGATCTATAGCTATGTTTTTTGTTATACTTTCGGAATTTTTGCTCGTGAAACAAAAATAGGCAAGGAAAACCAATAAATCGGAACGCAGGAGGGAGGCTGTCTCTTAATTGACTTGTTTTTTTTTTCTAATATCGGGGAAACAAAATTAATTTAAAGCAAGATTAATCAGGTCTTGAAGAACTATTAATCACCTGTGAATTAATATAAAAAGCTGTTTTAATTGTGACGTTGGTCATTTGAAAAATTAATTGTATTTTGTGTTATCCATACACAACAGTTCAAACTGGCTTAAAATCAGAAATTCATTGGTTCTTAACTATTATCATAGACCTCATACGTATTATGAGCGTACAGTAGATCTTCACAGTCATATTGATATTCTTAACGCTAATAGTCATCATTCAGCACCTTGTGTAAGTAGGTAGGGATCTTGCGTAGTGAAACGCATGACGCGCTAGATGTGTAATGTAAAATCTGTCCTAATTGTTGGTACCTACGTGTTTCATCTTGCGTGATATTTCACTCAAGTTTCTGACACACGGGAAATAGTGAGTGTTGTAGTTATGCTGTGGAATCTTGCGTTTAAAGCACTGTGACCGTGATCAAGGAATGCAAAAGCTATAATGTTGTGACAGTTTTTCTGGGGATAATTAAATTTAAATTCGAGCATTGGCAGTTAATGTATTAAAAATTACCAAATATATTTAATGCAATACTATATTTAAACAAAATTTTATTTGTGCAACCAAATAAATAACAATAATTTACTACTGTAAAAAATACCGTCATCGCAGGAAGGTTTTCATTAAATAATTGTTACCATGCAGGACAAAAACGCTTCACAATATATCTTTACAATATCATATTTTTAAAAATATTTTGGAACCTTTGTGGTCGTTTGTGTAGTCCTCATCTCCGTCCGATTTTTTCGCCATTTGCGAATATTCCTTTACATTTTTCGATTGTTTACTTGTCTTTCAATCAGTCATTCTGGTTTTGCGACGTTGTTGTAGAGTTGCCAATTGTTATATAGTTGTAATGGTGAGCAATGGCGTATATCCGTAAAAACTATACAGTTTATAATACTAGCCCATTGCAGGAATAGTTCTAAGTTCGCCTTAATGGCCGGTACGAGTGAGTGAGTGGAAGATTATGGTCAGCGCTCAACATCTATGTCTTTAGCGCTGGTGTGAGGTGACATGAGGTGAGTATGGAGCAGCGCCGGAATGAAAGGGCGAGGGAAACGGGAGATCCCCGAGAAAACCCGCCGACCAGCGGCATCGTCCGGCACGATTCCCACATGCGAAAATCCAGAGACCCACCCCGCCGGGAATCTAACCCGTATCACCTTGTTGGGAGGCGAGAGGTCTGACCTCTCGGCCACCGCGGCCCCATGGCCGGTATGGACCTGGTATGTATGTAAAAGAAGTCTGATCGCTCGCATAAGTCCGAGAGAACGGTTCGGTTTATTTATTAATTTGTATTGCAATTTTGTATAGGTTAATGTCCATGCAAATGTTTCAGATTTTTGTTAACCTCCCTTGTAAAAACCAGTGAAAAATCACAAATTACACATAGGCCAACTCATTTCGCAGCATGGGATGAGAACACTCACATGAACCAGTAAGTTATTAACGTCTCATATTTACTCTGGAGACATATCAAACAGACCTTTAGAGTTTGTTTCATATTTTAACATCTCGTATGTAGTTGGGGAATAGTTTATAAATCTGCATGCAAATTAGAATAATACATTTCTAAAACATTATTTACGATGCACACATTGCGAATACTTGTGTATATGCAGTTACATTTTAGAGACCCTTGACACACATCCGTCTTCAAATTAGTTTTGTTCTTAGTTCAGTTTTCAAATATTATATTGCGCTCATTGGTTTTTGCGCGTTCTCATATGCCGTAAGGAAAATGGTAATAACTCTGTTAATTTAATTAGTAAATTAATTTCTTCGTTAAAAGATGTGCCATATTTAGCTATTCAGTAAATGTTAGCGCTTGCGTACGTTATGTTCACAATACGGCTGTCATATCAAAAGAAACAAAAAAAAATCTAAGCGATGTTTGAATGGATTTAGAATGTAATTAATTAAATTTTATGGCAGCTTAATGAACAACCTTTGATTTAGTAGATATAATAGTTATAGGTCCAAAATTTGAAAATAGCAACACACAAATAAAAATAAAATTTTTATGTCATATTTTAGGTACTTACGAACCGGGTCCATCATTGATATTTATAAACAGTTCAACATAATTCAAACTAAGGTTTAAGTAGTGTATGTTGCAGTAGTTCCAACATTTTAGTAAAATATAATTTAGTTGATTAATAATTATTTGTTTAATTAATTTCGGTAACTTCTCAACTCATTGCAACGTATAACGATATTTTAAATTTTAATGACTTAAGTTATTTTTCCTAAAGGATTTTGTATGTGTCAACATTTGCAGAATTAAGCTCTACAGGAATAAATAAATATTTTTATTGACATTTATATACTTGTTGAACCTCTTAATTTACAAAATTCCGTTACTTTGTACTGTCAATTAATTAATATACAGAATGTTGCGAAATTGCATGTCAATGTTTCGGGGTAGCAATCTTCACAATTGCATATCGTATGGGCTGTATCATGTCGCTATGGAATGCTACATCGCACAATACGCTCCGTCCAATTAAATACATCTCGCCTGATATGAAGCTGCCAATAATAGCTACGATCCAGCCCGCGAGCTATGCACTGTACCTCATGCACAGTCAAATGTTGAGCAGAAACGGTGATTTTCGAACCCATGTTCGTAAAATGCCGCGTACACACTCGCGAGCTGAGTGGTTCGCGAATCGCTTGCGAGCAGCTTGCAACGTGTTAGAGGTATAATTTGTTTCAAAGAATCACCAGCGATCCACTGGACAGACAAACCAACAAGGAGCCTACAACGGGCGTATGATAGTCTACTGATAGCACGGAAGGTTCGCGAGCGCTGTATAAGCACACGAACCTGCAGAGCGAGTCCAAACTAGCGCTGCGAATCCCTTTGTTTTCATCGAAAAAATCAGCTTCCTTCGTACCGTCGCAAGCGGCTCACGACCGGTTAGCAGGCCGCTCGTATTTCGCTCTCTACGTTGTACAAACTGGCGAGCATACTGCTCACGAGCGGTTTCGCGAATCGCTCGTGAGCAGCTCGCAACATGTTCGAGGTATAATAAGTTTCAACGTATCTCCACCGATCCACTAGACAGACAAACCAACAAGGAACTTAACAACGAGCAGAAGATAGTCTTCTGATAGCACGGAATGTTCGCGAGTACGGTCTAAACACACGAACTTGTAGCGAGCATGTCAAGACCGGTCCGTAGGTTGCTCGGGTTTCGCTCGGGACGTCGCATAAACTGGTGAGCGTACTGTTCACGAGTGGTTCACGAACTGCTCGGCTCGCAAATGTGTACGCGCCCTAACATGTTTTCTTTCTCAAGATGTGAAGATTGTTCTGCCAGAATATTAACATGCAATCGTTCAACATCCTCTACGTTACTTGTTGCATTGTACACAAGACTTAGGCGTACAGAAAGGCAAGACGTTGAGCTAACGACTGGAATATTCATTCGTCGATAGAATCTAAACAACTCATCCTAATTCTATTGTGGGATTTTCTTGCCGAGTAGATATTCTTTTGGCGGACGTCTATTTATATAGCAGCGGGCGGTAGTATGCTTTCTTTTAAGTAAAAAATTAAGAACTGTATTAACAAAAATAAGGGATTGAAAACACAAAATCCACAAGAATGGATTATATTTAGTATAATATTATCCAGGATTCTATAATAATATAAATTCAAAAATATTTGCGTTTGATTTTAAAATAACTTTATCATCCGTAAACCACTCTCGCAGAGGTTTTCGGAGACTAAAATTACTTTTAAATCAAAAGGTGAATATTTTTGAATTTCGGTTCTTATAGAGTGGTTTCAATCCCTTAATTTTCTAAATACAGTTTTTAATTTTTTACACGAAAGCAGAGCACACTACCGCATAGAGCTATATAAATAAACGTTCGCTAATAGAATATCTACTCGGCAAAAAATCCCACAGAACTATAATGAGTAGTTTAGATTTTATCGACGAATGAGTTTTCCAATCGTTTACTCGACATCTTACCCCTCCATACCCCTTAAGGCTCAGGCTATAGCCGATTAGTAATCTTCTGGGTGCTATACTTGAATGATTGTGTGCTCTTAACTCGGAAATAGAAGGACGTTTAATGTAACCCGTACACGAAACACTGCTATTTCACCTACCACCGCTTTCCAGTAGGAATGCGTTGTAGAGATCGTACGGGTAAAACCTCATCGGGTTCAATCCTCAACCAGGTTATCGCTTCGCATATTCGCACATGGTGAACTCAGCAGGTCTTGTTCGCTTCACACTTGCATTCCGTTGCTGGTCTACTCCCCGATGATGTATGGCCAATTGGTCCAATATTGCGCATATTAAGCGTATTCCAATACTTTTTTATTTTTTTACACGTACATGTTACATAAATTACCACTAGTTTCGTATTGTTTAAAAACCTAGTCATTAAGCGCCCTCCAAATCTGACGCTGTTGCTGAGAGTTAAGCAGCAAACGATGGATGAGCGCATTGCCGTCAGCCTATCTCGCAGGAGAGGATGATACTTTCTATTCTAGTTTTATTGAGAGTAAAAAACAAATTTTCTCTTCGTGTCAGGAAATACTATCTCTCGAAACTTGTCGTAATGGTCTTAAAATTATCTAAATGCCAAGATCACGACACACTACGTTTAGAAAGTGAAGTAAATTACGTTCGAAAACTATTTCATGAATGCATTGTACTTTATTCAGATTAATTTTTACTTTTGTAATTTTTCAAATTTAACCTTTGAGAACAGAATAGGCTTAAATTTTACTCAAAAAACACACTAATTACAACTCGTTCAAAGTAGTGTTCTTCGAGAGCGATTTGAGAATACGAAATGTTTCTATACAAAACACTTATTTTTAGTTCTTGTGTAGGAAGAGAGCAGTGATTTCCCGTCCGTATTCGCGTCGTTAAGAATAATAGTAAGAATAAAAAAAATTATGAGCAATTAATTGCTTTTGTGTTATGCTTCACTTAATATTTATTGGTTTGTGGACATACGCCATTGCTTATGTTTTGCTGATCAAACTTGTGTTGAATGAATGACAAAGTACAAAAAATAACAAAAAGACAGACATAAAGCAGACACAAAAATAGAGAAAAAAGCAATTCCAGAGGAATTCTGTCAGGTTTTTTTATACTTCACGTAAATGTTTTATGTTCCCATTCTTCTATTTCAGTTAAGCACAAACGTAAAGTAACTACGGCACACAACAAACCAAAACGTTAAACTGATAAAGCTGTCAGTCAAAAAACTAAACATAGGACAACTAAATTCTGACAGATACACTTTAACCTTTATAAACTATTACAATAATACCTGTTAACCTTAAATTATATTTTCTCGCAGATTTGGAATACTTGTTACACAATCAGTATCAAACAGATAATTCTGTAACAAAGCGATGAATTAAACGTGTGTATAGAATCTATTATTCGATGTAAACAAAACATAAAATATATTTTTAGTAAAAACACTTAAACGTAACCTAAGTAAAAACAAAGACTAAGCACACTAAATTACACGTAAGTTATCATATTCCTTTATTTCTGTGTATTGTTTCTTTGAAGCAATACTCATTATTAATATGATCCAAAGCGCAAAACTGATTCTGTTGAAAATTATCATATAGTCCTTCAAGTTGTTCTTAAATTTTAATACGTCTAACGAAGCAAAATAACGAAAATAGTCTACTTCTTAAGTCTTCGCCTGTCATGAGTACAGTTTTCGTAAGCTTTATTTCGACACTGATGCTACCATAACTTTAAAATTATATTATATATAGTATATTTGTGTATATATCCCTTACTAAAATATCGTAATGGTAGTCGCACTTGGCATAGATTATTTAAAAAACCCCAAACATTGTTTTGCGTCGATTTAATTGAAATTTAACAATTTTTTGACCTCCCGCTTAGTTAGCACTTGAGGATTAGTTATCCATTCATGACACTGTAAATTTGAATATCTCATAATATTTCTTTGATTAATATAGGAGACTTAAAGCAATATTCAATATACTCATTTATCTCTCATCTTGCACATACTAATATAACATTGGGTGCATTTTATTATTTTTTCTAATTACATATTAATCAGGGAGGCAGACAAAGCTTAAAACAAACCAGGTCATAATATTTAGAGCAGAAACAATACAAAATTTTATGTTGGAAAAATAATATCAAGAGTGGACGCATTTCTATTAACATCTGGTGAAACACGCCTGTAGAACGAAAATGACTAAAACTTTCATACGCAATTAATGAAAGATCTAAACTCTAACTAGTGATTTACTAGCAACATTTTTTTACGTTTATTAGGTTCTCAGCGATTTTTTGTATTAATAAATGTTTGCTAACAGCCAATTTTGTTTTTTATTTCGAGATAGTAGTTATAACGCTGAAGGACACTAATTTATGATTCAGTAAAATTATTATTTTCTTTTTGTTTTCAAGGGACTATATTATCTCAACTTAACTGTAGTGAAAAATAAACTTGATCCCTTTCTTAGTTGTTAAACTACTTAAACATCAAATTAAATGTGCAATTTTTTTTTATGTTTCTTTTAGATTCACACTGTTAGTGTTTGTTCCCTCAGAGGTACGAAATGGAATATAAATGTCAGTCAAGTATATATTTGTCATATTAAGGCTGTTTAGTCACATAAGAGTTCGTAAGTCTGTATATAAGGTACGGTAAGTGGAATTTACGTCTCGTCAACAGCTATGTCATTTCAGACGGCGATACACAACTTGGTACAATGACAGAAGCTGAGAGAGGAGTCGGCCATGGTCTTTGTAGCTTTGTTAAGGAACCATTACAGTATTCGCTTAGAGCAATTTTGGGAAACCATGAAAAACCAAAATTTTAATGGCCGGGACCGGAGATTGAATCCGGGTCCTTCCGATCGCGAGTTCAACGTGTCACCGTTGCACTGCCTTGCTCGGTTAGTAGGTAGCCTATATAAAAAGCTTCGCTTACATAGCAACCTTCTTTTCTACGTAAACAATAATTAGTGTGATTGTAAAAGTATTTTCACAGCTACGAGTTCTAAAAGTGTATTGTTTTAATTAGTGCGAAATGGAAACAGTTTATTCACATACAATATATTTCTTAAAACTCTAACAAACTTTTAAGGTTATTCCTGCTCAAAAATAAAATGAGCATATGCCATTAACGTGATGATTAAGGAAGCTCCGCACTACTAAACCCCCGGGTTTTTTAAATTTATGTCGTTAAAATATGTTTTGAATACGACTCAAACTCCTTACTGTTAGGCTAAATAACGCGCTAAATAAAGTATTATATGACGTAAATATTACACCAGTGCAAATGCATTGGTATCATACAGAAAATAGTGGTTACCCACTGTTTGGGCACGAAATATATGTGAACAATAATAAGTAAGCAATTTGCTGACTTGACTCAATAATCAACACATCGTTAAGAATAATGTGAGCTTGTAAATCAAGCTCTTCGTAAGTCTGGTGAACGTGCAGGCCAAGTAATCAGGCCACCTAGATCTATAAACTTTGGCCCACACAATGCGCCCGTGAGAGTACGTGGAAGATATGATTCAATAGAAACACAACCCAACCCACGTATTGCTACCGTATCGTTTCTGAAGACCATGAGAGGGCATATTACGTGGGCTTTTATCTACACAAACATGTGGATGTTGTAGGAATTGGAAACACTACTGGATTCATTAGAAAATAGGATGAGACGTGGGAAGTCAGGCCATTGAGTAAAGAAGTTAGGCTCTTCAACACAACGGTGCACGAACCACACGCAGCAGGGCGCGTCCGTCGCAACATCCTCTGCACGCATTGCTCTCTGGCCGTGGTAGAGGTCTGGCTGCTGCTCCTGCAGAACACGTCAGAAAATTATGTCATCAACATGTCGCCGTCTGACAATTCGAGTGTTCTATGTCTGGTTTTATTTTTTTTCTGGTCACAAAAATCATCATTGTATTAATCTTAATATACAAAATTAAGTGTCCTGACTTGACACACTCACTCACTCACTCATCAACCTCTGCACCTAGAACTATGAAATTTTGGGGGAAGCTTCCCCTTGCCCCATAGGCACCATTTAAGTATGGATTTCTCGAAATTCGATCATTAAGGGGGTGAATGGGGGGGGGAATATGTTTTCAAAGAAACCGTGATATATCATTAACCGGGAAAGCTATCGTAATTTTTTAACTTCAAAATATTGCCCAAACAAATGCATGTTTGCGAATTTTTCGATTTTGCAAAATTCGAAAATTAAGGGGGTGAAAAGCCGTAAAATGTGTTTTTCATTAATCCGTGATTATTCCTAAACCACTTCAGATAGTGAGGTGATTTTTTTTAATTATGCTTAAGTAAATATCTAAAAAGTGTTTTTACAATTTTTCGAAATTCGTCCTTGAAAGCTCTTAAAAAAATAAAACATTTTTTTTTTCTTTAATCCCACTTATCTTCTAAACAAGTGGAAATATTGAAATGGTTTTTGCTTTAAAATAAATCTTACGTAAATATAAAAAAAAAACTAATTTCAGGATTTTTCGAAATTCGCCCTTGAAAGCTGTTAAAAAATAAAATGTGATATTAAATAATCATCTGTACCGCTTATACCCGTTGAGTTATCGAGATGATTTTTTGATAAGAATGAAGTTTATGTAAATATCTAAAAATCAAATTCAGGATTTTAAGAAATTGGAAAATTAAGTAGGTGAAAAGTAGTAAAATGTTACAGTCTCCCGAAAAAAGAGAATGAACACGGAGAAATAATTCAAGTCGTTTCTTTTTGCCAACCTACTCATAAATAAAACCTCTTTGGACTGTAGCCTTACAGTACATACAAAAGAATTATGACGGCCTGCCTTTACGCATTCACTCAGGTATTGTATAAAGTTTGAGAGGTGTGGGAGGGGTGCGGTTACAGGTTCGTTTACCATGCAAGACTTTGCGATGGGAATTACTATGACAACATACGAGCATATTGCGCGCACTCTGTACACTGAGCTAAGACAATTTATAGTTCACTATTATTGAGTACGCTAGCTGTTAAATTCTTTCATCATATAATTTATCCAGAGTTACTGTTTACATTACATAATTTCACGCGGGCAACGCCGCAGCCGGGCAGCTATTTTATAGAGAAACAAAGATGAATTAAAAACAAAGATGCTCTGCAGTTAAAGTACGCTCAGCGAGGTGGACTGGATAAAGCTGTTTGTATTTCTTGTTTTAAAGATATACAGAGAATATAGTAACACCATAAATTAATACGTAATTAAAAGTAAGTTACTCTTTTCTATAGTACACGTGGGCGAAACCGCAAAGAGACAGCTAGTCTATAGTAGTATATTCACACACTTTGTAGGCCTATGCAAGTAAAATTTTTTTCTCCATGTAACGATTTTCTTATAAGTTAAGAATTAGATTGTTTTATGTCTAGGTGATACAGAACACTCCAATTCTCAGGCAACGATTTCATAAAAACACACACACACACATTATATATATATAAAGTTGACTTGTCTTTCGTCATGAAGGTTATGGTGAGGGTGTCGAGGTGCTGCACAAAAGGGAGCAACACCTGCCGCGGAAGATGAAGGGTGGGTGTAATGAGAAACTTCACTGTAAGAGGTTAGTTCCCCGCCGGTGACGGTGGATTGGGGAAGTCTGGCATTGATAACATATTAACATTATATATCTTAACACTTACCACTATCGGTTATGGTTGTAATATGATTCGATACAGTTCGTAAAACATAACACAGTAACAAAAATTGTTTAAGTTTTAACACGAATGACAAAATGGGTGGCACATTAAGACACATTTATTATATAGCATGGTCAGTAACATCACTTTTTCTTTCCCTTTTTTATGAATAAAACCAGGATAGTTTTTAACACTTTTAACAACGACGACATCTAGCGGTTGAATCGTGGTGGATTAGTTCAAAGCACCATGTTCATTATGCTTGCACTAAAGTACACTGTATTGCACTTTCGCAGGCGAGGTCGTTTGCAGGCCTATATCGGCATTAAAATTAAAGTAAGAACTTAAGTCCCTGTAACACTTTTACGAAACTGGCAATCTCAAATCGTCAGTAGATAAACATATCTACACATATAAGTGGTTTGCAGGACGGACAATTTAAAAACACCAGTAGATTAACGTATCTGTACATGTATTAGTGGTTTGCGATAAACTGAACACATAAATACGTTTGTGACAAAATCATTGAACGTTACTGCTTATAATTCAACAGTAACAGTGACTGCCTAATTACTTGTAAAGTTGAAAAGGAAATACTAAATGCCTAACGAAACTCCGCTGACAGATCCCGTCAAGTACGTTGTTCAGTAAAAACATAGAACATGCAGAGATATTTGAATGTTTGTTCCAATGCGACTTTGTAATTAGAATGTGTACGTGTTTTTGGACCATTGCTTGTTTTGTTTGTCCTGCTGTCTTTGTGGCTTGCATGATCACCGTTTTACATGTTATTAACAAATCATAAGGAAATGTGAATGTCCACAAACCCATTCATTTTTTTATAGAGACTGCAGTTTGATTGCTTGTAAAGCCACATGGGGTTATGGGCAAATAATAAAAAACCTTTGCTCTCCGTGTATGTGAAGCCAGATATTTGTCTTCGAAGTATTTTCCAGAGGGTTATTGGATTTTAACAGCTGATAGGTACAATTATTCAAACGCAGCGGAAAGAAAAAAATGAGAGAAAATGGAAACGTAGGTAGCAGTGATTTCAAAAATGCTAATTTTATCGAAGGCCGCCAACAACCACGTTCACCGACAATTTTTCTACGTGTCGAGAAAGAGAAGAATAAACCGTTTAAAAATATAATTTTAGACAGTGCTTTTTGAAGACTCAGCCAACCAAGAGTTAACGATGATTCCAGATTTGCTTCATTAATCAAAATATTTTAGATGTATGGCATTGCAAGTAAATGTGGCGAATATCCATTATACAACGATTAATAATTCAATCCTAGTTAGAAATATTTCCGACAAAAAAGATCGCCTTCATTCCCGAGATGATCGAGAAAATTAGTTTCACCCGGCTCTCCCCGGTGGGCGGAGAAAATTATCTCGCCGCAGGGCAGATGATGGCGGGAGGAGGGAAGGGATAGGGCACACGCCGGCCCGAATATTTTATCACTGTACCGCCAGTTTCCATCGAAGTTCATCCAGCAGCAGGCCCGCTGCTGCAGCGAGCCGTCCCCTGCGCGGGTAGCGTCATGAATATCTTCCGTGGGATGGCCCCCAAGACACAGCGTCCAGTTTACACCACGCCATTTCTACCCTCCCCCTCCTCAACCCTGCGAGCCAACAAGCTTGCCGCGACGGGCATATGAGACGAGGCACTCGTGGGACCCCGGGCCTATTCTGTAACATTTCAGCCCAATATACGATATTCAAGCAAAGACAGGTTTTGGGTAACTACCTTTACGATGAGAATTCGTATTCTGTAACTAAAAATGGTGGCGTGACTTCCTTTCAAATTACTCGTGACTCTGTTTTATGAAGATCGGTGCCTATGGTATTTGTACGAGAGACAGTTCTTGAAATTTGCTGGCGTATTTAATTTGTGTTCTACGACCACCCTCGTTGGTAAACAAATGCGATTGAAACGTTGTTTTGAAGGAGACGGAAATTCACTTTAATTTTCCCTTAAATTTTGTAATGCGTCCCGCAAATTAAAACTCTATGACCCAGTTTCACCAACCTCTGTTAAGCAATCAACATTTGTTAGAGAGGACTAACAGAAGATTTTACACGTTAAATAATCTGTTAGTCCTATTTAACAAATGTTATATGCTTAACAGAGATTGGTGAAAACGGCCCTATGTATATTAACTTTGACTTTCGACTCAAACGACAAATTCAATACAATACGCGTGCTGCTATATCGTAACCGGAGATACTAACATAATATCAGTGTGACTATCTCTTGTAAATGCAGCACACTATCTTTTCACTACAGACGAGTTTATGTTAAAACATTCTAAATAGGGATTCTATAAAAGAACATATGGGCTTTATATTACTTAAAACTATTGAAAATACACTGCGTGAAGTGAGAAAATATAATTAAGTGGTAACTATTAGGGTTTTCAGAGCCCATCCTACAGTGTAGCCAAGTATATTGAGATTCTGGTAAAAATATGTGTTAAGGAATACGATATAAAGACAGTCGCGAGTGACTATCTTAATCGCTGTCGCTTTCAAAATACAGTCACAGGTGAGGATCTTTACTAGAAATGAAGATAGAGAAAAGTCTCTCTTGGAAGCATATAATAAAAAGAGTCCTAACTCACATGTAGAACAACGAGAACCTTCTTTTCCTCGAAGACGTCCAAATAACCGAATTAGGCTAATCTATGGCAAATATTCACTCTTCCTTAATACCAGAGCTGGCATTATGATTAAAAAGGGGAGACATTTCAGTTTTGTCACGTTCGTAATACGAGGCATCTCCGGAAAGAAAGTACCGTTTTGAAAAAAAAGACATAAAGTAATATTATTCACAAGAATGTTTATTTGTACATGAAAGGGCATTACTTAACTTAATGAATTTTTCGACAAAGTTATGACCATTGTTCAGGCATTTGTCATAGCGGAGAATCATCTTTTGTATGCCCTCTTTAAAGAAAGATGTCACCAGTGAAGACAGCCACTTCTGGACGCCGTTTTTCAGGTCGCCATCGCTGTCAAAGTGCCTTTCTCCGAACTTACGCTTCAGGTTTAAGAACATGTGATAGTCGGAAGGAGCCATATCAGGGCTGTACGGCGGGGGAGTGAACTGCTCCCAACTGAATTGTCGAATAGTAGAACGGTATTTACTTTCCGGACACGCCTCGTATAGTTGTCATAATTACGTTTAACTTTACACCATACTTAATAAAAGAATTTGCTATTGACATGCCTTACTACGGATTCAAAACTTTATTTCTTTTATATTTCATTGCAGCGTTTATTTTTCGTAGCATAAGTTCTTAGACGCAGGTGGAAATCTTCGTGTAAGGATTTGTTTTCCTTATTCTAGTTACGAGGGCCTGTGTGAGACTATCTCTGGTTTACCCTGTTGTTACGTGGCCTGGGACGTAATTACGAACTTACCGCACTTCGATAGGTTGACGTACGGCTTGTCGTTACACTTCAACAAACTGTTACATATTAAATATTATTTAAAGTAATTTACACAGCTTAGTTATTTTGAATATAAGGGGAAACTTTGAGAGAGCTTGCCATTAAATGAAAGTTCAGTAAAATATTTATTTTTTATATTGTTAGCCCCGACGTCTCTTGGCAGCAAAGCTATTAAAGTTGGTTGCACACAAATAAAAAAATAACCGAGCGAGGAATTGACCATGGTCTATGTTAAGAAACGATCCCATTCTTCTTCTGGGGTGGTTACGGGAAACCACGGAAAACCAAAATCAGAATGACCGAAGTTGGGATAAATAAAAGCTACTTTAGAAAAATAAAACACAATAATTATTAGTTTCGAGAATAACTTATGTAATATAATAAAAAAATAATTATTGACTTCTCTTGGCTCTCTGAAATTTTACTGAGTCAACTCTACCTCTTTCTCTATGAAATGTTTCAAAATGTAACATTTTACAACTGAGAAAATATAGTTTATTATGTATGTATAGATTTCAAACTTCTAGGACAGAATTCTGATAAATCCAATTGAAGTAATTAGCACAGAGATTGATGACTTGAGGGTGTAATAGAATTACGAAGAGTTTTTTTTATTATTACATTTTTTTATTTATAAATTTAGGCTTCGAAAACAATAAGAAATTAGCAGATTTTGAAAAGGTAGTTTACTGAAAAAGACAAACCCAGTTGAAATTATGTAAGTACATAGAGTACAGATAACAGGAAAACGTTTAGCAAAAGCTTGCTATTTTAGACCTTGGATAAAACATGCGAAAGACTCTTACTAATAGTAAACAAATATATATGGACTAATTTTACTGGAGTGTAAAGATTAAACAAAATTCTCCACTATATTCCTACAATGACCCAGTATCCATTGAATTTAGAAATCTTTTACTTTCCAAATAACTGATGTTAGTTGGTTATGATTTACTGCAGTGCCTCGTAGACTTGAAAAATACATATTAACTCTCCGGCTATTTTCTTTACTTGGGTATTCTGTGGGTTAGTTAACACTACTCTTCAAAGTTTTCTTTTTTAATATGTAAGTTTCTAGAACACTAGACTGTAGCAACAGAACTCAGTTATTTGTAACTGCTAATATTTGGGTGGGGTTTTGGGCAGTTCACCTGGTTGTAGATCTCTTCGTGGAAGAAAGCTGAATTTCGAACTCTCCCGTGTCCGAAATCTAGTGAAGACGGTACCAAATTTACGTGGTACCACCACGTAGAACGCCGCTAATGTCGGCCCTCTAAAAGGCCCGTATCAGGCCCAAACATGCCTGAAGGTGTACTCGGAAGACGACTGTAACGAACCTGGAACATCATCTGTTCTTCCTCTGGTCTCAGATAATCCGCGAATCTGGACTCTCTCAAGAACATCCGACTACGTTGGATTCTGACGAGGAAACGTCTCTTCCAATCGTTCTACCATTTTTTCTTCTTTCTTTTTTCAATAAAAATCCT
The DNA here is from genome assembly GCA_003012365.1 of Medauroidea extradentata. Lineage (NCBI taxonomy): Eukaryota > Metazoa > Arthropoda > Insecta > Phasmatodea > Phasmatidae > Medauroidea > Medauroidea extradentata. Next base: position 35,075 of record PNEQ01000090.1, read on the forward strand.
AATAACCCCGTTGTCTAGTACTACCTGTTTTTGTTACTTCCCCATAGTAAAAGCTTGTTTTGTAATGTATATATAAAATAATTATTTGTAGTTTCTTTCTACTAGCAAATACTTACGTAGTATGGTCTGCATATTACTCTGATCAATGAAATATATAGTAAGAGCCTTTTTACAAACATTAAATTTAAATTAACTTGAAAGCTAACATATTCCTTATATCAATAAGACATGCATAACTATTTTCAAATTAAGCAACACAAAATAATAATAAACAAATAACAATACGAAACCCTAATGTTTACATATCATGAAATCCACAGATTAATAAATTATTAAGAGCAACCATCTGTAACATAACAAGTGGTTATGTCACACTTAGTACAAGATTTACGTTAACCAAAGGGAGAAAAATATATGTTTTAATTGTTTAAAGTTTAAACACGATAGTTAACTGTTCTAAAGCCGATTTTATTACATGTTTGAATCAATGGTCTCTTCTTGCTTAATGTTCCCGAATGCTGATCTATGGTGTCAATTCGGCGGTCGCCTGCCAACGTTCGTAGTGCTGGAACATCTTGATAGTTCGGTTGGCCCGGCCATGGTGGTGTGACTAAAGACGTCCCAACCACGGCAATTTCGCCGACGTAAAACCTCGGCCCCGCCGACAGGCTAAGCCCGAAGTTGCTGATGAGGTGACCATTTCGTTGTGCAAGATCGAATCAACAAGAGACTTCACTGTCTCTAGTTTCGGCTAGACGAATGGGTCATTCACTGTCTTTTATGACCTCGCTGTCGACGAAACGTAAAGCCCACTTAGCTTACATACAGACTTAAGAACACTTATGTCCTACTCTGTTTAAACAGTCGTAATGTGACAAACATATACACGAATTATATTATGTAATGAGATTCCAGTGTTTCAAATGTTGTTCTATATTTTAAAATATTTGATGAACTGGGAAAGACTTTGCAATGAAAGAATGAATCGGATTTCTAGTATTTTGACCGCTCCCAACTTATTAACGTAATTTTTGTTAATTTTTTTTAACTTATTTTTTTTGTATAGATCAGGAAAATCTCTCACTCATAATTACTTATAATTACTCTTAGTTAGTTATAATGATTCTTAGTTTATCGTAATTATGATCCAGTTTATCTGGAAATTTATTTTTGATTGGTGATGAATTGCTGAAAACAGTCTTACAATTTTCATTTAAATATTGTCAATATTTTCTGACATTCTTAATATTGCTAAATTTTGCATAATTGTTCTTTGAATATTTTATTAATTTATTCTAATATCTTGTTAATACTTTTATTGTAATTTTAAATGTGTCTACATTTTAATTATCACATAATTGTACTTATTATAAGTCTTTTAAAATGTTGTCCTTGTAGAAAGAAAGTGGCTGTATCAGAGAAGTTTCTCTGAGCAGTATTCAAAGTTTAAGACCTCTTTTGTTAATTCTCATTGCCAAGGCGACATTTTCCAAGTTTTGAAGAAAGCATAGAAAAGATATGATATACATGGATTAGAGTTCCCTGGAATGTTACCGAGAAAATTTGCGTCAGAATCGGCCCAGCTGAAATATGGAATTTATTATTTCTGCCGTCGACCTAAGCTAGGTCAGGGAAACTCTTTAGTAAGAGGACAGTATGTCCGATGTTATTTTAAGCCTTTTGAGAAGAGGCCTGCACCGTAATCTATACTTAGGTTAATTTTGATGTGAACTGAAGACGACGAGTCTTTCTATCCAGTGATGTAAGATAGCCATTTTTGTTAGCCTATGCTTGTAGCGTCACTACGCTAAGCCATCTTGTGAACAAGGTTAGCCACGTAAAATAATAATCTGAAAATTTACTATGAAATTAAATCAGTAAAGTTACATTACCAATATTTAAATGAAGTCTTTTTTTATTCAGAGTTTGGTGTGCCTAAATTTGTCAATTTGTGCAAACCCAGAGGTCCTTTATAATGAGTTTAAAATCACCGACTGAGCACCCATAAAATTAGTGAAAGGAAACCCTTTTATTTCTAGCCGAGGAATTATTAATACTGAATATATTATTTTCTTCTGACCAAACTCAAGATTTTTCAACTATTTAATAGTAAATTTTGTCTAAGCTATGTGTCTGACTTAGGGTGAGAGATTTAGTATTTAGAGATTTTAATTTTTTTGTCTTCTCTAATATATTCAATATCTGATTTTATTAATAAATTTCTATTATCTCAAATTGAGTCGTTGCGTCAGTGTTTTGGTTATGGTATCTTCAAGAAACTACAAATGGTAAGAATCGGTATAGTAAGAATAACCATAGTTAAACTTTTTAAATTTTTTGTCTTAAACTCACCTTTATTCCTCACCACACAGATGCCTAGTGCTTCTACACCCTATAGATTGCTACTAAAATTTATATTCTAATTCGTACTTTTGAGGGAACACTAACTGTGTAATTCTACAACGAATATTTTAAAAAACTGTACATTTTATTTGAGGTTGAAACTAGTTTAACAACTAAGAAAGTGATCAAGGTGTTTTTAATATAGTAACGTTGAGAACACATCGTCCTTGAAGACAAAAAAAATGTAATAATTTTACTGATTCATAAATTAGTGTTCTTTAGTGTTCAACAGACTTGGGGAATAAATTGGTTGTTACCATTTCTGACTATGCTATTAGGTCACTGATAATATATTAGAATCTATAATTATTGCAATTCATCACTACTCTTTGATCGGGACAGTTTGATTTAAGTTGTTTGTGACCAGACTTTGAAGAACAGTTCCAGTGAGCTGGGGCTGAGTAGTGGGTCTGTCTTTTGTTTCTTCTGGGAGGTGGCTGTCTGTGTTGCATGCAGTAGTAAACACGTTTGATGCCAACTTAAAAATATTAATAACTCTAGTACACGTATTTAAAGTTCAATTCTCGGAGCAATGCTGGCAACGTAAGAGTTATAAGTATTTCCTTGTGACGATTTCTCAATAAATTCAAAATATTTAGATTGTAAGCAAACTATTATTCATTGAATAAATCGAATGAAATACTATTTGACGCAATATTAACCAGAGGAAAAAAATATATATGTAAAATGCAGGTTTCATTGCTCGATGTTAGAATTCTTGCTGCAATTTATTTTAATGTTGCAAAAGCATATTTACAGGGCAGAAAAGAGAACTAAATAGAACTTTTAAAAGATCTCAAATGTATTAAAACTATTATACTACTAATTGTTCAGTATTTAACGTATTGTAGTCTAATATCAAATGCCGATAACCGAACTAATTCATCCATGCGTACTGTCCGAACGTAAGTTGCTATCACTGTTAGCACATGCGACTTGCAACCAAAATTTCCAGAATATTCCGACCAATGTACAGCTCTAATCGTTCAAGTTATGTTGATATGATCTTTGAAGTTCGTACAGCAAGGACAATATTATCTGCTGCTGATATCACATATTGAAATGCTCAGTTAAAGGAGTGATAAATAGTACAGATAATTTAATCGCACGAGCGTTTTATTGTACGTTAGCCAGTACTTTCAGAACATAACAATTAATTGTCTTATTGAATTTTAGTTTCATTTCACTAAACGCAATTTAATTACAACTGAAAATGTATTACCATGTGATGACAGCCAAGCCATAGCTTACAGTAGTATTCACGTAACTGTGTACTTATTCTTACGCATCGGCTTCTGTGGTTCGTAAACTTTTACTACCAAACGTTTTTTTTTTTGTCGAATGAAGGTATTTCAGTGAATCACTAAAGGATCTTTATTACGAGATAAACCTTTATCACTCAATTAATTGTAAGTATAGTCGAAATATCTAAATATGTGTCGTAGTTCTGTAAACATGATAAACTAACAAACATTAAATATTTGTATAATCACAGATTTTGTATACAGAGTGTCCACAAACACATAATAAGCCCCCTTGTGCGAATCCTGGGATTAATTGGAGACGAAAATGTAACTGTCAAAATGTTTACTACGCGCAATTTGGCAACACTGCGCGGAGATAGTTCGCTCTTGTACTCTACGACTGGGTATAATTTGATGTACAGTACATTACGTCAAGTAAACATAAAATCATGTTTATACTGCACAGAATTTTAACCTGAACCCTAGGGCCGATTACACAGTCATATTGAGTAAAACCTAAGGTCTCTCTGAGTGAATTGTGTGAATTTTTCGTTGCAGAGACGAAAAGTGAGTGAAATCTAAGGAAAAAACTGAGGAACTCTTAAGAAGTCCTTAGACCTTCCTTCATATTTTCTCAAGTTGCAAATTAACTATGGCGGCAGTAAATAGAGGTTAGAATGTCACTTGGGGAAGAATAAGTATTCTTATTTTGAATTTATTGGTAATATTTTAGAGGAACATTACCATGGTGTAAATGAAAGACTGCATTGGCATTTAAAACATAATTTTCATTCGTTGTACATTTTTAGATGAAAGCAATGTCGTATTTTTTAATGTCAATTTTGTTTTCAAACAGAATGGTTACGATACCATTTTATAAACAAAATCAACGACGTAATTTTTTATCATATTTATTTTCGATCTTTTCAGCTGTACAATATGCGAAATACTAAATATGATTTATCAAATTGCCGTCATGTAAGTTTTGTGAATAACAAATGTAAAATAATATACTTTTTAGCTACATTCGCAAGTCGAATCACGAAGAGAAATTATTTTTTCTCGCGAATAAAATACAGCATCAGAAATAGTTTATAAAAATAATTTTGTTAATTAATACATTGTTATTTTGAAATACCTTACCACTGTTTAATTTTGTTTGCTTAGCTACTGAATGTTTTATTGCATAATAATTTAGAATTTATGTTTGTTTTTTTTCCCCTGTTCTTTACTTTTTTGGTTTGTAGGCTATGCCTTCTGCGTAACACTATTCAATTCATTCCCAATGTTTTATTATAGACCGTCGGAGTTAAAAAATGTTACAAACATATAAATCGTAATTTTTGCAAGAATATATTTGCAGTTTTGCAACAAATTTCCTTGATAAATAATTTTTGCACATAAAATTAAAAAAAAAAAAAAAAAAAAAAAAAAAAAAAAAAAAAAAAAAAAAAAAAAAAAAAAAAAAAAAAAAAAAAAAAAAAAAAAAAAAAAAAAAGATATATCTTTCCTTTGGTAGGTAGGCTAAAATGTAAACTGAAGCACATCTGGTAGTGAAGACAATCCTTTGAATCGTCCGGCCTAGTTTCATATGGCCGGTAGCCATGCAGCAAGTGACGTCATATGCGGGAGTTGGTATCGGGGTCGAGCGCTGGGATGCACCTTTCACACATCCGCCTGCGCTAGCCGGGGCTATGCTCGAGCTGTAGCAGATAGCGATAACAAAGCTCCCATGTGGTAGTTGTTCGTGCTCTCTCACGTCGGTTCAGTCTTCCTTCTGCACAATAATACGCCCGCGGCGAGCTCCTGCAGTTGGGAGGAAGTTATCCCCATTCCCTTCGTCAACTCCCAGATCAATGACACGTCTTCCGAATGAACAGGAACTTGAGCCATCTTATCAGAAATACCTTTTATAGTGCATTTTGGTGCATCGTGTGCAGTACATGTACACTTGACTCTGACGTTATTGTCTAACATATTATAAAACGAAACCAATAATCACAGAATTCTGTCTTTCCCTAGGGCACTTGAGGTCCACCTTACAACTGTACATAAAACCTCTAGAATTTTAGTTCTTTATCTAAGTCTATCCATTAAATCTTGCGCATACCCTGAAATGGTAGATCTTTCAAAAGCGCAAAGCAATTTCACAATCTTATCTTACCCTCCGTATATTGATTTATGTTTCTACATGCTAATTAAATAAAAATGTGCGTAACAAATACAAAAAAAAAACAATGTACACAAAATCAATTTACAATCGCCAGTAAAAGTCACATTACTGCAATTGATCTCGCTTAGGCAACTTTCGAGTGGACCATGGTCATCTTCGTCAAAATGTACGGCAAGGTCCGCAGCTTCAAACTGCGGACAAAACAAAAGTGATTCGTAAACTTTTTCGGCGTACGAACAACTGCCGTCCTGATTAAAGTTACTCATTTAAGAAAATATGTAATACGATATTGGTAAGTTCATAACTTCGTTTCTTCATCCATCACTTTATGCGTACTTAAATTTAAACTTTTGTGCTCATTTCTAAAAGAAAAAAAAACACTGACGATGACAGAATAATAATGTTTTCAGGAAAATATTTTAAAATGCTCTTGTTTTGTAGGCTATGATCATCTCCAAACTAAACAATATTTCTTATTTTGTTTACTCACAGGTTTGTGGTGGAATGCTACAGTAAGGTTTCATGTATCGAGATCACCTTCGTAATATTGTCATGCATCGGCTCTACGGAATTTATTGATTTCTACGTTCTTTATCATTTATTGCACAAATTTATATTTGTTTTACAAATCAATTTAATTTCGATCAATCTGCCATACAATCAGCGTGTTGTGTGTTTTATAGAGCCCTAGCTAAATACATATTGCACATCGCTAAAAACAAAACGAGTTCATCTTCTTTCCTGAATGTACTCTATAAAACAAAAATGTAAGGTGACATTGATGTTTGGCTAGTTATTTGAGTATTTGGGAGTTTGGGAAACCTAGGGATTAATAGCTATTCTTTAAAAAATATCGCACAATATATTTCTTCCTCGCATTTTAGAATACACCATTAGCTAACGCGTACACGACAACTTTTATCATGCACTTACTTTCTTCAATGTTGAATCAGTTCTTGGGCTAAAATAAAAATGGCCGATAACGTATTTACTGTCGACTACACTTTTACTCTTTTGAGAGGCATCATCTTGTCACATAATTGTTTCTTCTGTTTGGTCATGTAAAATATCTTATGCACGAAACACCGGGAAGAAACAATGAAGATACGCTTCCAATAAGTCTTGTTTGTCTGCAACATCTTAACTTAGCCAGGGGCGCGGTCTACCGCAATTTTCATCACCATGCATTTTTTTATATTTTTTATTTGTACCAGTTTTTTTTTCTCATTTTAGACACCAAATGTGACTAAATTTGGCTCTTATGAAATTTTTTTATCTCTCATAGTTTTCGCGTAATGGCTTGTTAAAGTCATATTATTGCATGTTTCCGTTTTAACGACTACACCAAAACCAACTCATATACCAAACTCAAAAATATCACAGTGGATAAAGACATTGCAGGCTACAATGACATGCTCATAAAATTTAAGAATAAGAATTATTTGAATTTTGAAAAAAATGCTGAAACTGAAAATAAAAATTTAAAAAGTTCAATATTTTTTTTTAATACAAATTATTTTTGTTCTGCAACAAAAGTAAATGGGGAAAAAAATAGTTTCAAATCAGGTACGTAATTATCGTTAGAAAACTTTTGGATAAATAAGTTTGTGAACAAAATACTTTCTTTAGATAAACATAAACACGTCATGTAGTGAGTGAGATATTTTGGTCAGCGCTTAACGTCGAGGTCTTGAGCGCTGGTGATGGATGATATGAGGTGAGAATGTGGCAGAGCCGGGATGAGGGGCAGAGGAAGCGGGATGTCACCAAGAAAACCCGCCGACCAGTGGTATTGACCGGCACGATTCCCACATGCGAAAATCCAGGGACCGACCCCGCCAGGAATCGAACCCGGAAGCCTTGGTGTGCGGCGAATGGTTTGACCATTTGACCACCGTGGTCCCCAGGTCATATAGTTTAACACAAGCGCTGATCGTAAGGTTCGCATAATAAATGTGTTACTTTTACGGACCATTTTGCACGGTTTTTCAAAACAAAGTTAACATTAATAATAAAAATTGTCATTTGGAATGTAACTCTACATAAAATATACACGACAGATTAACAAACCTTCGATGAGATTGTCCAGCAGTCATCTTCACCTACCAAAAAAGCATCCTCTCCGGCAGGCATACAAAATTCAACTAAACCTTCCAAAGGAACTTCCATTGTGGCATAGGACCCTTAGACTACAATGTATGAACTAAGCTGCTGAATAACCAAGTTTTGCATTCTATATATCGAATTTACGCTTCACCATAATTATGTATCTCGCTGAAATAACTTGCGATATCTACAGAACGTTAGTCGGTAATAATAAGTGGGTCTGTCAAGAATGACTGGTAAAACGTGAAGCAAAACATATACGAAATTTGGCTGAACTACGCTGGTGTTACCTGAAAACTGATGTAACCTAAGCGATGACTCTTTATAAGCTATTATCCGTGTTCGCTGAAGCCTATTATTGTTTGGCAACATAGATTCCAGTAAAGTACTGCACGTTTATCTATTTTACGACTAGTTTTACGTGTCGATCTCATTTGCTCTTCGATGAAAAACGATTATAAATTACTTAAGTAGTACGTTATCTTCACACACTTAAAAACCGTGTTGATAATTTTTCATACCAAGGTTATCAAGGACATTTTAAGTTTTGGTTAGTTTCGGTATTCCCGTCTCGGAAAGTTTTATCATTTTTATACTTTTTTTTTTTTAAGATATGTCAGTTGTTGTAATAGTTATAATTAACTTTTCCAATAAACAGCGGTTTAGGAACATGTTTTGACTATCACAAAATCAGTTTGTTTCTAACGGAATTTGTTGCGTTTTTGTTAAACGAAAGAAGATTGAATTTATTATATACTCAAACACCGAAAACAAAAATTAATCTCCTCTAACGAAAGCAAACGTCGTATAGGTCATTCGGGATAAAGTGAGCACTAAAAATTTAACCTTTGAAAAATATCACTAGCCGTTACTGCAAATAATTTAACATTAACTGTAGTGGCATTACTGCTTGTATGGTTGGCAGCAAAGTTACGCAGTATAGTTCCGTGTATTTTTCTAATTAAATACGACAATACTTAAAGAAATTCAACTGACATCTACATACTTGTAATTTATACAATTAATGAATATTATAATCAAACTTTATAGGTTCCTACCGACTGAATTATTTATCTGACACGCGCAAACAAGTGACGTGCCAGAGAGGTTAGACATGTCCCGTCGTTAGCCGTTACGTGCGGAAAGATACGAGTTGGCTAGAGATAGAACTTTAGCAGGGCTTTTTTTTAGTGCTCTATTTATCCCGAATCGCCTATAGTACCGTACGTAGTTTGAACTTAATATTTATTTTGTGTATATTTATACTATATTACACTGGTACATTTTAAGAATATATTCGACAGAACGTCTTCGCATTAGCAATTATAGATAATTTTCGTGCCCTTATTTTCTATATGCGTGGTTTTTAAAAATAAGATATTTCACTTCGAATTATCTCACAAGGATGGGTACAACGTCATGCATGCGACTGTATTTTCAGATCCTGCGCAGGGCCGTATTTTTTCAGTATAATTTAAGATAGTTTTAACATTCGTGTTTGCGTTATGGTTGATTAATTCGCTATGTCAATATCTAAAGTAATTATTTAAGCCAGTACAAATCTGTAATATGAATAGGAATGGTAAAAGTGAGGCCAGGGTCCCTTTGGATCTTTCCTTTATCAGTATGACAAATTGAATTAGTAGTTGAAGTATCACCATTAATAGAAAGTTAAATGACAGAAGTGGTTGTCACGCACATTGTAATAACAATTCGACATTGTAAAGAGCATTACGATCAAACTAAACACTGAAGTGCGACGTTGTTTGCGAACAAAATGTGATTACGCCATTATTGCATACGGACAACGTTCTGCATATCTGCGCCACAGAAAGGCACCTGCAGTACCTCATTGGATAGCCTCAACCGTTGTTACATTCTAAAAATATGTTCTATGGCACGGACACATTGGCAAAGTAAGAGCTGGCGCCATACTTGGTAGATTAAATCTCAAACATGTTAGGTGGCTTAAAAAAAAGTCAGCCATCACTTATCCTCAATAAGGTAACCTACGCATAAAAATATCATTCCATACGAGTACGTAACAGCTCTTTCAAAACAATACACACGCTAAAGTATACTGTTTAGAGCGCACCACATAATTCAAGGCTTTATTTTTATTTTACAGTTTTACCCTACTTACAGCGTACAAACCACACTACAATAGACGGTAATGAACTTTACCAAAAATTTATCATATCCAGTATTACATATTCACGTTTCAATGTTAAGAAGAAAACGTAGTACGAAGGAATTGCTGCAAATTTGTCCAGTGTCTTCACTAACATAGAGTGCGTGATATGCAAGCCAATGCCTCCTTTATCGCTACCTTGTTTACGGTTCTTAGATGATATATCGAGATTCATGTAGGCAACCACCTTAAGTTTTTTGTCAATACTTTGTGAGGAAACAGCTATATTTGTGTATATAATTCAGTCTAAAACTTGAATTTTTACTCTCCAGTTCCTGGAATGATTTATAGGACGTAAATCAGATACCGAGTTTGTAAGTAGTCGATAAATTAATTTTCTTGACTTTATGTCTTTGAATCGTCCGTGATGTTTTATAACATTTAAATATTATTACTACATTTCTCGAGGGGTGTTCCGTATACAGTTTTGGTCCAGAAAACCAATCACTTGGGGCATGTTCATAGTATTGCCCTGATCAACTTTTATGAGGGTGCCAGTCTGACAACATGGGCATAAGATCTGAACCCGCTATTTTGTAAATGGAGTATACGAGACACGCATTAGGACATATAGGTACTTTCCAGTGACTTTAAAGTTAGCCTATGTATACATTTTTTTTTCTACAGCACAAACTACGTTTTTACTCCGAACAAAAATTGGGTACTGTGTATCGTTTTCCAGTTATAGGCAGTTTTCAAAATACTTGTAACAATAACGTTTGGTTTCCCGCATTATTATAAATTACTCATGAACGTCTTCTTTTGGGAAATAATAAATTATTTTCATACCCTTATTATTTATTTTTGTGGTTTTTTTTTTTTAATTATATATTTCAGTTTGAAATTGATATCGTGGGCATCCCATGTAGAAATGAAACTGCAGTTACATTTGATGCACATCGTACGCGTACTACGCCCAAAATGTTTAAACGAACAGTGTGCAATAGGCAGGCTGCAAAGTTATTTCTACTTCGTGTCAGGATGATAACAGATTTGATGCTGGACAAGTTTGGCGAAGCATATTTCCATTTATATTTGCGCTGGTGTCGTTTAAGGGCGAACCTTAATCTGGCGCTTACGAAGAGAACTTCGGGTGTAAAACTGAACATTGCCGAAGGACGATGTATTAACAATAATTGCCAGCATAACTATAACAACTTACCTACGTCAGCAAAACTAGCGAACGGAGTTGTGTCTTGCCAAATTAATAACAATGAACTTCCCAGCCTGCAGTATTAACATTACAATTAGTGACAATTATTTTTGTGTTGCAAATGACAAGTTACAAGGTTATCGTAGAAATAGTTATCTTAATTATGTCATTAGATCCATAAATTTTATAGATAATACGTCTGTACTGATTCTGTTACAGTGGCTCTATGTATTTCACCACATCGCGGTGAATATTTTAAGTAAATATTACAACAACAAAAAAAGACTGTTGCAAACCAAATCCAAGTTTATTTCAAGAAAAACAACGAAAATACTGCAGATGAGGTTCATGGTTTTTGAGAGAAATGACTTTTTTAAGTGTGCTTTGACGCCCTCTCGACAGCAAGGTCATTAGAGACAGTTACACTCAAGCTTACCTGACGACATCAACTGGGAGATGAGTCGGCCGTTACCTGAGTTGAAGAGCTATTTTCACCTGGAGTAATTTCGAGAAACCTTGGAAAAACTTAGTTCAGAATAGCCGGAGACGGGAATCGAACCCAGATTCTTCCGAATGCGAAGTACAGCGTGTTACAGCTGTTCCACCCTTGCTCGGTTGAGAGAAAAATTATGTGACAGTTATGTTTGAATGATTTTCGCAATGGCTGTGTGTGTGAATTTTCTGCGTCTCAGCAGACATTACCTACAAATGGCGTTTATACAACAAAATACTTCCGTTTTTCAGCAGAACTGTTTAGCGACTAACTCCGTCACATGTTTCTCCGTTTCATTACATAAGTGGTGCATTATGTTTATTATCTGATAACACAGTGATAAAGTGCGAACTCTAAGTGATACAATCAGAACAATTACTTTCAAATGATATCCCCGCCTTATATATATAACATAAAGAAGTTTGCGCAACTGTGGAATAATTACGTGAAAAGTTACCAGGTAAAAGCATTTTCTTTTAGTAAAAAAATTTCAAAACTAACTTAGTTATTTACGATCTATATATGTAAAATATTAACGTCTATCTTATGGTTTTTGGTAGGCCTATGTGACAAGTAAAAAACTAAGTGAATGATAGATCATTTCTAAACTTGTTTAAATGTAATAAAAGTTTATTGCTAAAATTAATCTTGCCATATTTTCGCGAATTTGCTAGTTATTTGAAAAAAAAAACATTAAAATTTGTTGCTGTATCTGTACCTCGGAGGCATGCAACGTTGTCACAAAAAAATTTTTTTTTTCTGGGGAGTAGTTTGAGAGTGATTCACTGGTAAATTCAGCTACTAAGCGCTAAAAAATATAGATTTTTGACATATCATGGACTTTGTAGTGTATGTCTCTATAAAATGATAAAAAAAAACTGTGGTAATGTTTACAGCAATAAAGTACATTTTGACAAAATGTGGACATAGTGTCTTATGCCTCAGAGGTATAATTTATTTCCGAATATTAGTTAAATAAACATGTAACTTATTACATGAAAATTATTTGTTATGGCACCGGTTCGCCATGAGTTGTTAACTTCATATTTTATGAAATGTTATTCCCGTTACTATCAGGTAACTATGAATTCTCCACTTATGAATTCACTTGGAAAGTTTCTCTTACGTAAAATATATAAGTAAGAAAATGACCACCGGTTATCTAGCACAATTTCATTTTTGATTGAGGGGGGAGGGTTAATCACTAACAGAAATTATTATACTCTTATCACTGTATAAATATTACACGAGACTACAAGTATTTGTCAGACAAAAATTTATTATTTTGCAACAGCAGATATCAAAAAAATTTGTCACGTTAAGAATTAAAATGGTCAAATGTTGTTGTACATTACACAAGCGCTCGAAAATTTTCTCTTGTCCGTCTTTCTCAGTTGCAAATCAAGAACGAACTATAATCGTCCAACGAATTGGATAATCATGGGTCTGTGCAGTGGCGCTCAGAGTTACATGCTATCTCTTGTGATCTGTGCATCTCTCCATCACCTGGGTGCCTATTCTTACAATATATCATCACCAGAATTAACAAAAGGTAAGTGCATAGACTATTTTTCCAACGACAAATAGGTGAGTGCGAACGAATTCTGTAAGTTACGTTGTTTTGAGTCTGGCTTTTGTCCAATATGTGTTTTAAATAATGAATTAAGCTATGAATTATAACATTTTTAATGAATATTTGAATTATAGCCAGTCACACTGTACAGGTAGGTGTGAGTTTTAGGCATTAATATATGTGCTCTTTTTGTATTTTGTTATTCAAGCATTAAGCCTTGCAACCTTAACGAAATAAGAATAGGTGATACACTAGCATGAGCAATAATTGTAATGAGTTTATATGAAAGTTTTATGTTATTTTAACTTAACTGTTCATAATAATCGTAATGCTAATAGTTCTGTATTTGTCCCACTCTCAATGACTTAAATCATTCGTAGAACATTCCCGTAGTCATTGTGACAGGTATGTAGAAGTGTAAGGAAAAGTGTGTAGTAATTATGGTGAAATTAGTGATGAAACATACTTGACAGAATTTACAGATCTCAAATATTGGAATGTGGATCGGCTGGAAGTTCGACTAGTAATCCAAATAGTATTGAGCTTGGATCTACTTAAAACTGTAACGATTTGTTGATGACAGTGAGGTGTAGCAGCATATAAGTGAATTTGAGTAAGTGAAGCATAAGGTAGGCCGTGATCGCAACCGAATGAAGTCGAACTGGCGTAAATAACTGACAGTATGTTGCTATGCTGAGACTGTTCTAGAACTAAGAATGACATTAGAACTATATCACAGAGAGACATGGAGATCATGAAAGCATTTAGATGCAGGATATGCATTAATATTGGGTACTGAACAATGGGTATTACAGTGTAGATGATAGTTTCTCAAAATATTGATCACATATCCAATGAATACAAAAATTGCAAAATTCACTCAAGATTGGTTGTATCGTCAAGTGTCAGTGTCCTAGATTAAATATATGTATTCTTCTGTTAGGTGCCGACCTCTGTAGTGTTGTCGATTTGGCGCCGATCTATGGAGCAAGAGGTCCTGGGTTCGAATCCTATCTCGAGCATAGCTGTTGTGCAGCCCCTTCACCTCACTTCAACCTCATTGGTTCTTAATGTCTCGATGTTAAAAGGCCATAAAACTCTCTCACCTCACATCTTGTTAGACTGGAAATGAGGGGTTTGAGCTCCTGTTATCGCTAGCCTGAAGTTTTATTTTCTGGTTACCTATCAGGCTGTGAGAGGGCATGATAAATTCTTAACAGGAGAATAGTGACGAGCGTGAGGCGTTTTACAAGATGGCGATGACAATGGCAGTAGTGGGAAATCTGTGACTCGTTTAAGCTAATGAAAAATGCAACGCATATGCAAAGACACGTTAATTTGAAGTATTATAGCGTGAAGCTATAATTGTCAGTAAGTGCGATGACTAAGTTAAAAGGAAGAAAACTAATTTTTAAGCGCTTCTGTGTTTTTAAGACGTGTTCTTAAACACACATGCTTTGTTCTATGAAATATTTCCTTAATTTTGAATATATAAGCTTTCATGAGGTTGGACAGCATTCAGGTTGTTAAAATCCAGGTGGTTGAAAAATAACCACGTGGTTGAATAGTATCAAGATGGTTGTAAACTATCCAGGTAGCTGGATAGCATTCAGGTCGTTGGATAGTATCCTGGTGGTTGTATAATTACAGGTGGTTGGATATAATTCAGTTGGCTGGATAGTATCTAGGTGGTTGTTTACTATCCAGGTGGTTTAATAGTCTCCATATGGTTAAATAGTGCCAGGTGGTTGTATAGTATCCAGGTGGCTGGATAGTACTAAAGTGATTTGATAGTATCCAGGTGGTTATATAATAGTCAGGTAGTTGGACAGTATTCAGGTGGTTGGATAGTATCCATGTAGTAGGATAGTATCCAGGTGGTTGTATAGTATCCACGTGGTTTGATAGTATTCAGATGATAGTAACTAAGAAATCATTAAAGATTTAAAGTTCGCACTGTTGATGTTCGTAATCTTTCCTACTTAAAGATGCGAGGTGATTTGTGTTGGGCTTTGTGTGCATGGATCTTTAAGGAGTAAAAAAAATTTCTGAAATAAATATGACTGGGAAGGGTGAAATGGGACGATCCCAAAGCCACGTAGATAGTTATGTAGACATAGGTAGTTGGGATTTACTTATCGTCGACTTCAATACTATTAGGTACGGGAACATTGGCTCAAGCAAACATGAAACATTTAAGAAATGAGCTAGGGCTTGCAGCCATGAACCTTGCCAGTATTAGCTTGGAGAATTTAGGAAAACAACACCGTAAACAAAATACAGTAAAACTTTTTGATACCTAAAACACTCGCATCATTTGACTGTTTATGCATTGCGACTGTTTCCGCTGCAGTACTACATACGCTTATTTTACATATTTGACTTTTTTTTTTGTTTATATAACAACAAAAGCGTTTTCTGTAAATATGTAGGCTAGGGTAATGAATTTATAACATTATTTTGTGAGCCCCGATTAAAATAAAAGTATATATTTATATTTTTCTATGTTTTAAAAGAAGTAACATACGGATATTTACTAAATTAATATTTTTTAGAATATTGCCGTTGCATTTAACTTATATGGAATAAATTAATGCCAAAATTAAGTCCATAATATACTCTACTCATTATTTTCCCTGAAAAAAAATAGTAATACTTTAATTATAGCAGTAAAGTGTGAATGTTCTCGGATGTATTTGTGCTATGTGGAAAGAGGTGGTAAGTGAATAGGTATGTGGTATATTGCGAACCATACGGAATATTAAATATGTGCTTTATTTTGAAAATAGATAGTTGAAAAAATATTAGTTAATTATCAAAATTTGTATGACTGACGAGGAAGCAATAAACCGAAGAAAACCTTTTAGCATCATTTAAGCATAAATGTCATCCTCAGTCTATACATGTGCCAGTAGACAGTCCCCGTAGCGTCAGATTTTTTTTAAGTGTAGCAGAAGTCAGTGACAGTAAGGACGAAATAGGTTTTTTATTTACTAAATTATTTCTAGCTACGTTTTATGTACCGTTACTTGCATGTTGTCATTCACAACAACAGGCAAAATTCCACACATTTTTTTTTATTTTCATAGAGCATCATTCAATTTGTGTAAAAGTATTCCATTGTCTACATTAATTTGTTTTATTTGCAGGTTCAGAACGGAGATCTCTTACGATTACTGCTGTTGGCAATCAATGCTCTCTTGGCGAAGGTCCATTCTGGGATGCCGAAACCCAATCCCTCTACTATGTCGACATTGCCGAGCAGAAAGTTCACAAGTACGATCCAGCAACGCAGAAAGACACTTATGTTGAAATAGGTGGGTGAAAATACACCGTCCTGAGATTTTAGTTACTTTGCACCAATATTACTGTCTTCAAAAAAATAACACGGTAATTTTGAATTTGGAAATGTATTGTTTGTCACTGAACATCTCATTAAATAACTGTCTTTTAGTACTGAACTGTAAAAATGTAAAGCTATTCTGCGAATTTTTTTATAATATTTACATACATTTATATTGCTAACTTTCTAATTCGACGGTAAAACATAGTGCCATGTATTTATTTGTTTCTATATTTATTAGCTGCGATATTTCGTAGTTTTCGGTATTATTTGTTGAAAGAACCCAAACGAGTGCTTCAAAAGAAAAATTCTACAATGAACGCTTCTAAATATACAGTGCTAAGGTGAGCCTATGGAGCATGTATTAATATATTTATAACTCAGAGTTACATGACGAGACACTTATTTTCGCCAAAGACACCCGAAGATGGCAAAAAAATTCTACTGTAATACATCAGACCAGGAAATTTAATAAAATTTTAAGTGGTCAGCGCTCAACATCGAGGTCTTTAGCGCTGGTGAGGGGTGACATGATGTGAGTATGAAGCAGCACCGGAATGAAAGGGCGGGGGGAAACGGGAGATCCCCGAGAAAACCCGCCGATCAACGGCATCATCTGAGACGATTCCCACATGCAAAAATCCGGGACCCGACCCCGCCGGGAACCGAACCCAGATCGCCTTGGTGGGAGATGAAAGGTCTGAACCTTCGACCCCTGGCCCCGTTATACAATTTTAAATTTTACTCGTTGATAGCTCTGCATTACATTCATAATATAATTTTTGTTATTACATATAACTTATGATTATGTGTTTTTACACCTATTTCAGTTTTTATTGAAGCAATTATTTTTCTATGAATAAACTGTCACTTGGTTGCATTCAACTTTGGCAATCTTCGATGAAGAGTTGTTTGTCCAATTTGAGTTACGAGGGCGTGGATAAGCACGTTTAATACCTGTACCATACAGTTAGGCCATGGTCACACTAGAGGTCAAACCTGTTCAGTTAAATACATTCGGCAGCCATGTTTGATCGTGTTTAAAGATTAAACATGTTTTCGGGGTTACATATATGAATAAACGCAATGAACTTTCTGACCTTAACAAATTTGGAACCTGAAATGTACCATATTTAATTATTATCACATCTACGCTCATCATTCGTGATATCTTAATTTTCGTACTGTATCTAAATTAAGTGCTGCTGTGTGTTTAAAGTCGATAGCCTATAATTATTTTACGCCCTAAAATTAATTTAATTTAACGAGTGCAAAATGCCAGGCCAAAAAGTAGCCATATTTGTTACACAGATCATTAATCCAAGCAGCCAATGGGAGAAAAACATCGAATATACGTAGTTCGAAATAACATTGAAACCAATTTACTTTGAACGAGAATAGATTGCGATCTGAACTAGTTCGTAGCTCGTGTAACCGCTCCATAGAACTTAACGTTTTCAAGTGAAGTAGTTCTGTATTCAGTGTGAACGCAGCCTTAGTTAGCTTATACTTTTCCATTGGAAATTGTATACCATCGCTCTGACGTGACTTCTTAGAAGTGGAACTATAAAGCACCCCAAATCTCGTGCCAGCCTCCGTAGCGCATTCGGTTGGGCGCCAGTCTTAAGGTACGAGAGGTCCCGGGTTCGAATTCCGGCTGAGGCATTGATGTTATGTTGTCACTTCACTTCTCCTCACTCTCATCGGCTCTTGAGACACACTTGTTAAAGGACTGTAAAACCATCTCATCTCACCTAATCTCGGCAGGATCGTCAAAGTGGGGTATTTAATCGTAACCTACGAAAGCATTCTCCCTCTACACATCACCAGAAAATTAAGTTTGTCACAACTTCGGACCACAAAAAATAATACATGTTACAGTTCAGAGCGAGTCTTCTACATGTCATCTAATTGATTCACGTAAACGTGGCACTTTACCTACAAGCTGCTTAATAAGTTTTTACTTTCGACTATATACTCCATCAAATAGTAGGCCAGTGCAATCAGCTACCACAAGGTAATTGTTTTCCGAAAATTATGTTGTATATTGTACGTTGATAAAAATATCCATTTTCATACTACATAATTTCTGGACAATGAACAATGAACTTAAACAAACATTTTAACAAATATAGGCCAGCTAAATTTCAATTGATATATATATATATATATATATATATATATATATATATATATATATATTAATGCTCAGCACGTATTAATATGTGCTCTCTACCGTGTGCTGGTATTTAGCCATACCTACTAACAAAATAAAAGTAAAACTAAACAAATCAGCAACACTTAACTAAAATAAAACGTTAAATTGAGATCTTCATCTATAAACATTAAAATTGTCAAATTTTATCAATGGTGCATTTTTCAGTGAGAAATTTCATGTAGAATGCTTACATTTGAAAGTGCTGGCTTACAACTGTTTTACTGAGTATCTAAATCAGCAAATTGGGTAACCAGAGCCATAAAAATGTTTTAAATAGTGAATATGTATTAGGAATGTTCGATACTTATTGTCATGTAGAAGGAATAGAATTTAATTAATTATGTTTTAAATTTTATGTTTGCATATGAAAGGACCATTACTATTTGAGTTTAACCGGGACCACGGGTTGTTTAGTGGTCAGGTCACTATATAGCTTTCCATTCCGGCAATCCGGGTTTAATTACTGGATGGGGTCAATTCCGATTTTTCAAGTGTGAGAAACGTGGCGGACGTTGAAGGTACTGGCGCTTTCGCTTCTTGCATTTCGAAATCTCTCCTATGTAGGGCTTCTTTCATGGCATCCTCAGAAATCGCAAGTTCAAGAGATTCCCTACTCCCACGTACCCTTCCCATACGATTCTTATTTAAGTTTAATCAATAATTTGGTTGTTTCTATATTTCACTCTTGTTGGCGTGTACGCTGATCATTCTCAATTTTCATAACTGACTTCCAAAATGCTCACATAAATAGTTATTTGTGTATGCTAACTAACGAGCAATTTCTCATGGGATATTTTACTGTGTGCCTTTCACGTACGTTACTTTGCATGCATCATAATTTTACGTTATTTCTTCAATAAAAATCAAAAGTTGAATGAACTGTTTCTACTTTAGTTAATAGTGACTTGAGGATATTATACACGTAGTTTTACTGACAGGGAAAAACAAGGATTGCACAATATAAATTCCACTAGTGTAATTGGGCAGTTTGAAATTATATAGCTGCGGAAGCGTAAAGCGAGGGATGCTTGCCTGCTGTACTCTTTGGCAACTGTCGTAAGCAATTTGCAGCAACTTTATGAGCTTAAAAAATATCTCGAAGTGTCAATTTTTTTGTGGCTGTGGTAAAACTCATAACACGAATTTGAGAATGTGATAACCTTTCAATTTTCTAAAGGTGTTTTGCAGATCGAGACTTCGAAAACTGGATTCCTTCTCTTTTTCACTTTTAAATCAGGAAGGTTTGTTGGTTACCAAAATATTTTGAACCAGGAAGCTCCAAATTCGCTTTATCAGACTATAAGACAGCAAATGATTAATATAGCACATACTAAGTAATACATTAAAAAAACGCTTAAACATAGATTCATAAATGTTGCTAACCAGTGTGAAATATTGCGTGTTTTACAAACAAATTCCCTAACATTAAGTTTTCTAAGTTCAGAGAAAACTTTAAAGTGCACATAAAACATTTTATAAACAATTGTAACATATAAAGTGCGGAGAGTAGTATACGTAACTTCACCTCTCTCACACATACACCAGACATGAGCTTATTGGGCTCGCAATACTATAACGAGAAATGTCAGTCCTTGCCCAGTCTACAAAATTATAATATTTCTAAGAAACAAAGTAGTACATGGAAGTTTACTTTCAGGAACTTTATATTGTTTAAATTTCA
>PNEQ01000090.1:64027-82704 GCA_003012365.1 Medauroidea extradentata
TATATATATATATATACATATATATATAGTATTTTGTTATTTAAATAATGCTAGCACTTAAAACTGAAGTATTATTATTAAAGTTTCTAATTTATACATGCTTAATTAGTAAAAAATATGCAACAACGACACTGTCGCCGAAAAGAAATCTTGTCCTCCCCCCCCCCCCCGCACCGAAATAAAAACCTGAATGGCGCCCCTGGATTCATATTAACACAGTAAAATCCACAAGAAAATCATTTACAGAACTCTAAGGGGGGCATTACATTTTGAAGTCCTACTTTCTCGACAGTCGGCAGAGACAACGCAAACCGTAACACGACATGCGTACTAAACTTTCAGAAAATTCGACAGATCTTTCCACATGAAGGTTTTTTTTTTTTTCTTCAGCGATAGTCAATAATTTAGTATAGTGTGTTATTTAAAACCTCAATGTTAAGTTTCGTTTGAATTACCACTTTGTGAGCATAAGTAAATTCTGTGTTATCAGTTTCCCTGCAATCAATCTGCCTTCGCGCGGACTTATGGCCTACCCAGCAGAATGTAAAAATATTGACAATCAGTTAAATCTGAGATCCTTTAACTCTATAGGCGCTTACGGAAACTACTTCGGATCCACTTGATAGTGAGTAAATCGGTCGGAAACGTTATGCGATAAAGATCTATTCTTCACTGTAAACCTAGCGAACATGAAAAAACAGCCACATTTATTGCTTATTTACACAAATGTACGTCACTGACGATGTGCAACTGCTTGCCAATAGCAACAAAACAAACAAATTTGCACCCCTTGGCGAATTTTTTATACCATGTACCAAGTTTTCGTTTAAAGTACCATCTTTATCGGCTTTCTTGTGGTGTCAGTACCGGGATTTTGAAGCTACCACCCCTGCCCCGATGACGTGTTGTCATGGTGTGGCGTGGTACTGAACACAAGTAAGTGAAAGTAAGTACAATAGTTTGTAAAATTAGCGTATGTTATTGATTTTCTAACTTAATTTGTTAACTGAGAACATTTGATTTTTTATATATAGCAGAAATATCCTGTCCTGATGTGTTCAGTGTTTTAGTTTAATTAGTTCGTGCGTATCAAACAACACGTGGACGCACGTGACAGTGTTTGTTTACTTTTACGTCAGCAGCTACAGCTAGAAAACCTGTTTGTCAATGATAATGAGGATTATATTTCAAAATGAAAACTGGACAAAGCGTTTCGTGCCATGTTATCTTCAACTTATTTTAAATGCTGTTTACTAGCAGTTTGGATCAGTGGTCTCGGTAAGATAGCATAGCACTAGGGTTCAATAAATCGAAAATTCATTATTTTATTTACTAAATGTTAATATTGCATGGCATGTTGGTAGTCCCTACCCCTACACAGCTTGAGACATTTTTTGGAGCTTCAGGTTAATAATGTTTTTTATACATGTTTTCACTATAAATTTACTACAGGGCCTGTATTTGCAAAGTGGGCAATGTGCCGGCCAATAAAATAAATATAAGTCAAACTCTGTGTCGTATGGATAATTTTAGCCAGTTTGCATCTTTCTGTTCAATGTAAACATTTACAGCAGGTAAACATCAAGTTTAGCTATCTCATTGTGTACCGGCCAAACTATTGATTTTAGACATAACTTATATTTTTAATGAAAAATGTTTCTAATGACGTTCCAAGTAATCCTACGTAAAAAAATTTTTGTTAGGTTAGGTTTTTTAGGTTAGTTTAGGTTTACATTAGTTTTAAGTTAGATTAGGTTCGGTCAACATAGGTAACGTAACCTAACTTTAGGTTTAACTAAACTAACATTAGGTTAGGTAAAGTTAGGTTACCTAACTTAATCTAATGTAACTTAAAGTAACCTAGGTCGTGCTCGAATTCAGTGAAACGTGCCCTTAATCACTTCCCCTTGATCCCTATGCCCTTGTTTCCTTCATGAAGTAGCTGCATTTTGTGAATTCGGACGTAAAGCACGAGAAGGGTAAATGACACGTCCCCTTAGCTGAAGGAGACATTCTAGGGTGCATATGAGCCCTTGCTGTGAATTCAAACAGCGGCGTGTGTGACTTCACTTCCGCGATGCATTTTTCAAGGGCTTGAAGCGTGGTAAGGGCCCTTAGACAGCCATTTCGAACACGGCCCTAATCTAACTTATACTAACCTAACAACTTCAACTAACCTAAAAAAACCTAACCAATCAAAAAACATTTTTATGTAGGACTACTTAGAATGTCACTAGAAACATTTTTCATCGGTAAACTATAGGCCTATGTCTAAAATCAATAGTTTGGCTGGTACAGGATGAGTAGTTAAACTTGATATTTACCCTAATCAAGTAAGTTACTTGATTCGTAATGGTAAACGTGTGTGAGTATAACATATTCGAATTTGAAACTCAACCATCAGTGACAAACTCACGGCACAGTGTCTTAAATTATTCAATAATTTATGTTTTGTTCAGACCTATTGCAATATACAAACATTGGTTATCATTAGAACGTAACAATTCACAACATACCAGTGTTAACTTCTTGGGGATGGTATTCGTAAACTGTCATTTATAGTCATTTTGAGTGTGTGGTAAGAAATGATGTTGATGCACAAGGAAAAAAACATCTCAGTGAACAATTCCTATAGGCTCAAGTGAAGCAATCTCGAGCCATCTATCAGAGAATTTCTAACTAAGCGTCTACATTGAGTGAGGCTTTGATTTGATTTATTAGCGTCCTTTTTACACGACATGTGTTTGGATTTGTCAAATTGGGAGTTTATACATGTTTAACAAAGTAGGAAAGTTGCAGAAGTTTACAACATTCAATTGGTAGACAAACACAATATGAGGTAGGTAATAGCCAACACAATAATAATACAATTACAATGCCTGACAGTCAAAGAACTTGAAGTTACCAAATATTGAATAGGATTACATCACAGAAACCTAAGAAAATAGATACTAACAATTAGCCTAGTAACAATTCAAGTGACTATGAAATTTGACTTCATCAAACATAGACAGTAACAAATAACAACAATACAAATAATTCTGAAATTTTACTACAGAGAAAGTATAAACTAACTGTGCAATCTTTATTTAACTCAATATACATTAACCATTTAACACATCATATCCATTAACCATGGCCGGTCGCCATCATGTCATGTCCTTGCACACTGTGTAGTGTGCAGGAGTGCCAACTAACGAATATCAATAATACCACACTTTTCTCCCACTAATATAAGCAGTTTGCGTCACTGGTGGGGCTATTTACAAGTACATACATGGTTCCGTCATATGAAAATATCCACTCTACACATCAGTCACTTGCTTGGGGGTTCTAATTCGTTTAGGATTACGCCGAACAGGCTCAGACTGGGTACATGATATATTTACAGTGTCACATGGAAACCCTTTGAACCCATTGCTGTCTGTTTCAACATCAGAACTTGATCTATTCACAATACCCACCTCACTGTCACTGTCATCCTCTTTTGTATTGCCTTGCTTTGAGTACTGCTGTTCTTTACATTGACCACAACATGTACTTGTGCTTGGCTCTTCAGGTTCAGGAGTCTGTGCCTGAGACTGCGCTGAGGCCCACATTTGGTCAACGTGGCGATGAACTGTACCTTGCACTCCTTTCACCTTATATGTCAAAGGCCCCAACTTTTCTACTATAACTCCTTTTTCCCATTCCTCCCCTTTGCGAGAATAAACCCTATATTGTACAGAGGTACCAACGTTGAATGAGGCAGTGCGACATGAAGAATGTATTACAGCTGAATCCAGCTGGCGTGCTTGAACCTGTTGCGACACTGAAGGAGTGAGGAGTGAGAGTCTGTTGCGAATTGTTCTACCAAACATGAGGTCACTGGGAGTTTCACCTGTAACAGCATGGGGCGTAATACGATACGTCATTAGAAATCTAGGCAAGGCAAGTTTGAGTGGCACACTGGACTGAAGAAGAGCTTTAACCTTATGCGTAAAGGTTTTGACCATATTTTCTGCAAAACCATTTGTGGAAGGATGGTAAGAGGGTGAGAAAGTATGTTTGGTGCCGTTTTGCTTACAAAACTGTGAAAAAACATCAGAACAGAACTGTGTCCCATTATCAGAAACTATATGCTCTGGGAGCCCAAAGGTAGCAAACCAAATACGTAGCTTATCCAAGGCTGCTTCCGATGTTACATTTGGCAACTCACTAGGCTAACTTCCGGCCACTTGGAAAAACTGTCTACCAGTACTAAAAAGAACCTTCCATGAAATGGCCCTGCAATATCTACATGTACCCGCTGCCATGGTCTACGGGTCCATGTCCATGGCAACAAAATTGATTTTTCTGGCATAGACTTCCCCCTCAAACATGGATGACAGTTTTGAACTACCCTCTCCAGGTCTGTGTCAATTTTCGGCCACCAAACATAAGAGCGGGCCAACGCTTTCATCTTACAGATACCGAAATGGCTGGTGTGAAGCTCTTGTAACACCCTTTCCCTCAAAACTGTCGGTATAACAACACAATGGCCCCACAGCAGACATCCTTGTTCTAGAGTGAGTTCATATCTTTTGGAAAAAAAAAGATTTAAGTGTTTCATCAACCTCCTCAGCCCAGCCATCGCGAATACACCTGGTAACTTTACTGAGGAGAACATCTCTTTCTGTAGCCCGCCGAATCTCCTTTGGTGTGACCAGTAAAAATTCAGCCGCTCCAGCATGTAAATAGGAGAACTGTTCACCCTTTTCTTCCTGCCCTACAACTGAAAGTGGCAAGTGAGAAAGACCATCAGCATTCCCATTGTGTACACCCTTGACATATTGAACAGTGTAATCAAACCCTTGCAACAGAACGGCCCATCGTTGTAATCGGTTTGCAGCTAGTTGAGGAATGCCGGCATGTTCACCGAGGATATGAACAAGCGGCTGATGATCAGTGACAAACAAAAACTTCCTTCCATACAGATACTGAAAAAACTTCTTTACCCCAAAAATGATGGCGAGAGCCTCTTTGTCAAGTTGGGAGTATTTCTTTTCAGCATTCGATAATGTCCTAGAAGCAAAAGTAATGGGTCTTTCTGTCCCATCTGGAAAAAATGTGGCTAATTACAGCTCGTACACCATAAGGGGAAGCGTCACATGCTAATTTCACTGGCAACGCTGCATCATAATGTGTTACAAGCCTGGAAGAAGTCATTAACTGCTTCAATTTTCCAAAGGCATCCTCGCAGCTCTCAGACAAGTGCCATTCACACCCTTGCTTCAGCAGCTCATGCAGAGGGACCAGCAGCGTTGAAAGGTTTGGCAGAAACTTGGCATAATAATTCACTAGCCCTAGCCAGGCCCTCAACTGTGTAAGGTCCTCTGGGACAGGAGCATCTACAATAGCACTCACTTTGTCTGTACAGGCATGCAGACCGTCACTGTCAACAATATGTCCTAAAAACTGAACACTCTTCTGAAAAAACTTACACTTTCGTTTGTTTACCTTGAAACCGCAGTCTCGCAGTCTTTCCAACAGCTTGAGCAAATTGTTCCAGTGCTCCTCCTTTGAGGTGCCAGCGATGAGAACGTCGTCTTGAAAAAACACCACTCCTGAAAAGAACTTGGAGCACCTGATCCATAGTCCGCTGGAAAATGGCTGGGAAAGATTTCACCCCATAGGGAAGTCTGGTGTACTGGAAAAGACCCCTATGGGTGTTCACGGTACACAGTTGCTGCGAGGCTTGATCGAACTGCAGTTGCTGGAAGGCTTGGGATAAATCAATTTTCGATAACACCACGCCTCCCTTCAATCTTGAAAACAACTCTTCTACACGTGGAAGCGGGTAATTCTGCACTACTAGATGTGGATTGATAGTGATCTTAAAATCTCCACAGATCCGAACACTTCCGTCACTTTTAACTACTGGCACTATTGGTGTTGTCCAGTCACTGAAGCTCACTGGCTGCAAAACTCCAAGTCTTAAAAGTCTGTCTAACTCTACGTCTATTTTACTTGTGAGAGCAAATGCAGGTGTCCGAGGAGCAACAAATATTGGGAAAACGCGTTTGTTTTCCAAATGCAAAGTTACTTTAGCCCCTGTAAATTAACCTAAACCACCATCAAAAAGGAAAGGAAAACTCTGGAACAGTTGGTGAACCTCAGCTGACACAGGGCTTCTGGAATGGGTGCTTGAAAGGTATTTATGTTCAGACACGGTCTTGGAAGGTTTAGGGCCTCGTACCAATCTCTGCCGAGCAAGGGTGGCCCACCATTTGGAATAACATATAACTGCAACTCCCGCTCCTCATTCTTGTACTTGACTGGAACTGCAATTGTCCCACATGGAATAATCAAATCACTTGTGTATGACTTCAAACGAACAGAGGTTTGTTGAAGTGGATAGTTATGAAAATTATTTCTGTATGTTCTTTCAGATACTGCGGAAATGGCTGCTCCACTATCAATTTCCATATCCAACTTTATCTTACCGATCTGCACTGGCAAAACCCAAGGTTTTCTGCCTACTGCCGCTAACTGAAAAAGTGCAGCGAAATCACCTTCTAATTCTGCCATATCACTTTCGTCACTTAATACATAGTTGTGAAAAACTGCTCCACCTTGACCCACAGCAGCTAGGTTCGGACACATTTTCTTCAGATGTCCTGAGCGGTTGCAGTTATGACACCGGTAGGTTTGGAAACGGCACTCTTGCGGCACATGCCCGTCCCTGCCACAACATGTACATTTAGTGGGTGGCATGCTCCGTTGACTGGTGATCTGTTGACTCCTTTCCCGCCCTGGAAACCTATGTCCACCTCTGTAACTTGCTCGTGTATTGTCAGATATTCCTTGACTTCGCACTTTGATGATATGAACCTCCTCTTGTGCGTCACTATCTTTTCCCGCACTTGGTAAATTGCATATGGCATTTTCGGCAGCGGCTTCATGCACCGTTGCTAAACTTACCGCCTTTTCGAAAGTTAAGTCATCATCCTCGACAAACAACCGTTGCGTTATGTCTGTGTTTTTTAACCCAACATCAAACTGGTCCTGCAGTGCACTATCCAGAAATGAACCAAACTTGCAAGATCGGGTAAGTTTCCTTAAAGCAACTACAAAATCTGCCACCGTCTCACCATCCTGCTGTGTACGTTTGTGAAAACAATGGTGCTCGGCAATCACTGAATGTTTGGGCGCGAAATGACGAGACAAAAATTCCACTAATTCTTGGTAACTTATATCTTGTGGTTTCTTCGGGGTCGACAAACTGCGCAGTATTTCATATGTTTCTTTTCCTATTGAGGATATTAAGATCGCCCGACGCTTTGCTTTCTCACTCTCTGCGTCTCCGATACCGTTGGCTACAAATAATTATTCCAATCTTTCCAAATATGTATGACTCCCACGAGTCTTCTCCTGGCACGAACTTTTCCGTTTTGAAGCCCGACATGTTTGCTCTTTAAATAGACGGCAATCCCATCCTCTTCGCCACTGTGCAATCTTAATTTCACTCAATATACATTAACCATTTAACACATCATATCCATTAACCATGACCGGTTGCCATCATGTCATGTCCTTGCACACTGTGTAGTGTGCAGGAGTGCCAACTAACGAATATCAATAATACCACACTAACAAATAGCAACAATATAAAAAATTATGAAATTTAACTACAACAGTGCAATTCAGCACCCTTATGTGATAAAGTAAGTTTCTATTTTGATGTGAGGTTAAAAAATTCATCCACCGAATAAAATGATTTATTTAGTAGGTACAGCTTTAGTTGCTTTTTAAAATAGTCACTTGTGCGTGTTTTGTGTACTTGTATTTAGTAAAAAGGAAGGAAGATTATTGATGAATTTTATTCCAATTTGATGTGGACTTCTTTCAAATAAAACAGTTCTATAAGAGAAGTATTGTACTTTCATATTATTTCGGGTGTTATGAGTATGTATAGTATTGTTAGTGTAGTATTTTATGTTTTTTGTTGCAAATAAAATTATTTGATAAATGTATAATGATGGTAGTGTCAATATTCTAAATTGTTGAAAAAGTGGTTTACATGTAGTTTTTTGCTTTACACCAGCTATAATTCTTATAATTTTTTCCGTAGTACAAAAATTTTTCTCCAGTTTGGTGAGCTGCCCCATAGAATTAGGCCATATTTTAGGATAGACTGTACATTGGCATAGTAAAGATAAAGTACAGTAGCATCCGAGCATACCTTTTGTATAGAATATATAGCAAAACATAAGGAACTTAATTTTACACTGAGCATTTTGGTGTGTTGTCTCCAATTTAAATTTTGATCTATGATTACACCTAGTTGTTTTGTGTTATTGGTTGCTGTAAGAATATCCCCATTCACCGTAATTTCCAAATCTCGAAATGGTTTATACTGGTGTTTTTGTAAGAGAACAACATAAATTTTGATTTGGAAACATTCAGTGACATTTTATTTGTGAGAAACAGTGATTCCATTTCCAGAACAGCAGTTCTTACATTCTCACGGAGCTGGTTTATATTGTTGTGTGTTATTAGAAGTGTTGTATGATCTGCAAACATTACTGCTTCACCATGATATAAGCATGAGGGGAAGTATTAGTGTAATTTAGAAATATGGGGCCCAAAATTGACCCTTGGGGAACACAAACAGTAATATTCACTGTGGAAGATGTATAGGTAATGCTATGATTTTTGTTGTTAAGTTAGTTTAGTAAATTGGGTTCTGTTTTTTAAGTATGAGCTAAACATTCTGTTTTCTTTATTTCTAATACCATACTTGTAGGTACATTTTTTTGTAACAGAATGTCGTGGTTGACACAATCAAAAGCCTTCGACAAGTCAACAAAAATACCAGCAACAAATAGTTTCTTGTCTAAAGCTTCAATTGTTTTACTGACAAATGTTTATAAAGCATGTTACGTAGAACCCATTTTTAGAAAACCAAATTGGCTACCTGTTATGATTTTGTTCTCTGTGATAAAATTTATTAGTTGTTCATACATAATTTTCTCCAGTATTTTGGAAAACACTGTTAGCAAAGCTATAGGCCTATAGTTGTTGATATTTAGTTTATCACCCTTTTTGTGAAGAAGGGAAATTTTTGCTATCTTTAGTCTGTCAGGGAAAATACCCTCCAACAAGCATAAATTAAAAATGTAAGTAAGCAAGTGCACTATGTTAACCATACATGATTCTATTACATTATAATGGCATTTCATCTGGACCAACAGAGTTTTTGTTTTTTAGTCTGTTTATTAACTTATATTGGCAACTTATTTTTCACTAATTAAAGAGAATTGAAATATGGGCTGTTTTTAATTGTTAAATTGGAGGATGCAAACATTATTTGATGTGCTATTATTTTTATTTTTTTTTATTTATTTATTTATTTATTTATTTTTTTTTTTTTTTTGTTTCAGCGATGAATTTGGAAGCTATGGTCGAAAAATACTAGGTGTTAAAGCTCTGTGCAATTTGATAGCCATTATTAATTACCCTTCCATTTATATTAAGTTTAATGTTTTCTAGTTTAGGCTTATTGAAGCCATTATTTTTCTATTGTTGGCTAGTTTTTTTGCAGTACCTACAACTTTAGTTGTATCTATTATATTGATTTATGATGCTTAAATTCTTACTGGTTTTTGCCCTCTGTTTAAGAGTTTTAAGTTATTTTAGTGATGTAGTTAGTCATCCAACTTGAATTTTTGTTTATTTTGCAAATTTTAATGGGGAATGCATTGTTGAAGTGCAGCATGAATCTAGTAATAAAAGTATTCCAAGCAGTGTTAGGGTTATAGGCTACAAATGATGAATATCTTGCCAGTTTTCATAATAAAGGAGTGAAGTATGCAAATGACGATACATTTCCAGTGACTCGGTGGTGTAACTTTGCAATGGCTCTTACTAAGTAAAATTACAGTAGGTTAGTTAGGCCTACCTAAATATAATCATGAGTAAATAAAAATTTTAAAGAATGTTAAATAAATACTACAGGTCGATTTCATTTGGGTTTATTTCAGTATTGTATTTAAATAGGAAAATACACACAACTACTTTCAGTAATTACTGATAACCATGTAAGGTGCTGTTAATATTTAATTATTTGCTTATTTATTTTACAGCCTCCAATATAGACCTACCGTGTTTTCAGAAATTCGCCGGTAGATCTGTTATTGGTTGACACACCAATGTACACCGGTTGACGCCATTATCGAACATCATGTTGACTGTTTTTGACTGCAATACAAATACAAATTTAATACTTTGATATCATATGTAATAGTAAAAATTGTGTATACCTAAGTGAAAATTTCAAATTAAATGAATAATTGGTTTTTAAAGTTTTAAAATACAAACAAATTTTCCATGCAAAAGTAATAAATAAGTTCACTTCTTTTGACCTCATATTCCACAAATATGTTAGTTATTTCAAAAGGTTTTTGTGAGATTGTGTTAAAAAATTCACCTGTGGAAGTTCCGGTGCACATACAACAGACTCATCAGATTTTCAGGTTGGTTTAACCGGTGGATACATCAATACAATCGGCTGAAAGCAAAACAGTAATTTACGAACGTTTGGTGTACACCGGTGGATGCACCAGTGAATTTCCAAATTTGCGGATAAACAAATTGATAGGAGTTGTCAAAAATCATAACACACATATCGCCCAACAACAAAACAAATACATCAGCTGATATCAACCATTGTCATTAGAAAAGTCCATGTTGAGACTATAAAAACATATAAATTACAATGGTATAAAATAATAACAAACACCCTCTCTGCAGTAACTGCTAAGTTTTTTCACCCAAAAGTGGTTAAATTTATAGTGTTCACTTTATCCCGAACTGCCTAAACCATACTTAACAATTGTTATTATTCTGTATGTGTTATTTTAAAAAAATACAAGGAAGCAGTAGGTAAGTATTACATTTTATTCTGCATTGTGTGAAAATCATAAAGTTCATAGGTACAAAAATTACATTAAAGATTGGTAAGTTGCTAGTTTCTATGCATAAAACATGTGTCTGGCTGCATCGTCATCAGCATTCATGAAACATCTAATTTATGTTATAATTTCCCAGTTTCCACATTCCTTTCTTCTGACCTAGTTGTTTCTGCAGTTGATTTCTTGACCTCTTGGCTTTACACTTTTGTGTTGCAGTGTTTTTCTTCGTCATGTACATCTTAGTCAGTCATGTCAGCATCCTTCACCTGTTTGGTTATCTACTTTGTATTCTTGGTACTTTCCTTCAAGAGCTATTTAATCAGGTTTGTGACATTTTGTGGGTGGTCCTGTGTCCTGAAAATTAGTCAGTGTCTATTCATGTTGTCTTTTATGTTCAATATAATTTCAGTCTTTCATCTATTGTGCAATCTGTAACTTTCTTCTGTGTTATTGTGCCCTAGAATTTTTTTTGATAACCCTGTTTTTTTGGCTTCTTATTTTTTTACTACACTGACCGGGTTTCTGGTGCATAGGCTTGCAGAGTTTCTGGTTTGGTAACATTGCTATACCTAGTATTGTACTTTTGTATTATATGATAAGCTTGCTTGTCTTTATATTATTACCCCCAGCAGGCCGGCTGCAGCTTTGCCCGCGTGAAATTATGTAATGTAAACAGTAACTCTGAATAAAATATGTGATGAAAGCATTTAACAGCTAGCGTACTCAATAACAGTGAACTATAAATTGTCTTAGCTCAGTGTAAAGAGTGTGCACAATATGCTTGTATGATGCCATAGTAATTCCCATTGCAAAATTTTGCATGGTATACGAACCTGTAACCGCACCCCTCCCACACCTCTCAAACTTTATACTGTACCTGAGTGAATGCGTAAAGGCAGGCCGTGATAATTATTTTGTGTGTACAGGCTACAGTTCAAAGAGGTTTTATTTATGAGTAGGTTGGCAAAAAGAAACGACTGTTGAATTATTTCTCCGTGTTCATTCTCTTTTTTCGGGAGACTGTAACATTTTACTACTTTTCACCTACTTAATTTTCCAATTTCTTAAAATCCTGAATTTGATTTTTAGATATTTACATAAGCTTCATTCTTATCAAAAAATCATCTCGATAACTCAACGGGTATCAGCGGTACAGATGATTATTTGAAATCACATTTTATTTTTTTAACAGCTTTCAAGGGCGAATTTCTAAAAATCCTGAAATTAGTTTTTTTTATATTTACGTAAGATTTATTTTAAAGCAAAAACCATTTCAATATGTCCACTGGTTTAGAAGATAAGTGGGATTAATTTAAAAACTCGTTTTATTCTTTTAAGAGCTTTCAAGGACAAATTTCAAAAAATTGTAAAAATACTTTTTAGATATTTACTTAATCATCATTTTAAAAAAAATCACCTCACTATCTGAAGTGGTTTAGGAATAATCACGGATTAATGAAAAACACGTTTTACGGCTTTTCACCCCCTTAATTTTTGAACTTCACAAAATGAAAAATTTGTGAATATGCATTTCTTTGGGCAATATTATGAAGTTAAAAAATTTACGGTTGCATTCCCAGTTAATGAGATATCAAGGATTCTTTTAAAACACATTTCACCCTTTTTCTCCCCCTTAATTATCAAATTTTGAAAAATCCTTTCTTAGTGGGTGCCTACGGGGCAAGGGGAAGCTTCCCTCAAAATTCCTTGGTTCTAGGTCCAACGGTTTGGGCTGTGCGTTGATGAGTGAGTGAGTGTGTAAGGACACTTCATTTTATGTATTAAGATTGTATTTAAGTGCATACTGTTTTGCTTTCAGAATCAGAAATGTCATCAGTTACAGCCACAGCTGTTGGTCCTCCTTGCATTCTTGGAGAAGGCCCATTTTGGGATGCAGAAACTCAGATGCTCTACTATGTTGATATATTAGGACAGGAGGTTCACAGATATGATCCAAAATCCAAGCAAGACACTTTTATCAGAATAGGTTTGTGAAATTATGTTGACTTCGTAAAACAGTATCCTTCCATAGTTAAAAACAGTAGGTCTAACATAAAATATTACAACTTACTGAAGCCGAAAATTAGTTGATAAATTTGCAATTGTTATGCTATTTAAAATCTACGCGGAATCTGCCTTATCGGAATAAAAAATGATGTACACTCAACATAGTCACTTGTGTTAGTAGTTTGATGTTAATGTGAAAGCAAATATTTCCGAAGTGCAGGTGTAGGTACTCTTTTGAGGAGCAGGGGCAGTCTTGCTTCTGTGTCAGACTAGTCTTAATTTACAATGGATTTTCATAGACACACAGGATGAGTCGTTAATACATGCTAACCCAGCAGCAGTTAAATCCGGAAGACAAATAATTTGGGGAACGCCACATAGCTTAATATTGGCCCTTATGTTATTCGTGAGGGTGGTAGACGACGAAGGTGGAAATTAAAAATGTGTAAATGTACCAAAAAAAATTACAAGTAAATGGCATTATGATACTGACATAATGCACAACATAGTTTCACCCTACCTTCTTCCCAGACATTCTTGCATCCACCTCCAACATTTTACATGTGGAATGCAGTGGAAATGGTTGGAACTAGAACTTAATACTGAAGCCTAGTACAGATGGGCATCCTTATTGTACATGAAAGTGAGCATTAAATGTGCACAAGAAAGAGAACACTAACTAGAATTCTATCTAGTACCTACCTTACTAAAGTCTGATATCGAAAATCATACAAAGATTCAAAACAAATATGTACTATGAATTAGTTGGAAAACTGAAGAAGAGAATGAAAACTGCAGACACCATTCAAGAAAAGGTAGGGAGTATTCTTCCTTCAACTTACACATATGGCAAAACACAGGAAGAATTTGGTGTAAGTAAATAAGCCTACTTAGTTTGTAAAACTCATGATTTGGTAAGCAAACAAGGAGTCCTTCCAAAAGTAGAAACAAGAAATGCAAGTAATGTCCTTGAAGTAGGTAGAAATGATTTAGTACAAGAGTTTTACCAAAATGATGACTACAGTTGAATAATGCCTGGGAAGAAAGATTGTTGGTCAGTCTCAGTGTCAACTGGAGCAAAAGTAAATATCCAGAAAAGGCTCATTTTGTGTGATTTGAAAGAGCTGTATAAAGCTTTTAAGACAAAACACCCACACAAGAAGATAGGTTTGTCTACATTTGCGGAGCTGAGACAGAAATTTTGTGTACATACTGGCAGGAAGTGCTAACTTGTTTATGCTTATACCATCAGGATGTAAAGCTCCTACTTTCAGCTATTAAAAATCAGCATTCTAACAGGGAAATATTGAAGCTCGTGGTCTGCAATATAGAAAATGAGTCTTGTATGCTGTCAGAATGTGCAGAGTGCCCTGGCGTAGAGGCTGTCTTTGTCGTTATAAAAGAAAATTTTGAAGATTATGAATAGCTGGCAGAAGAAATGGAAATTTCTTTCAAGCAGTGGGTATCAAACGACAGTTGTGACCTTGTTTGCTGTGTGTTAGTTCTTAAAGATGTTGTGGGGAAGTTGTGTAGAAAACAATTGAAAGACCATCATTTCATTGCCAAAAAAACAGTCAGAATTTCTTAATTCGCAGAAGGAATGTCTTGTAGATGGTGAACTCATTGTATTGGGGGACCTTTCAGAAAATTTTTCCTGCGTTGTGCAAAATTAGGTCCAGTCTTTCCGTTGATCATGTCAACAATTGACATTGCATCCATTTGTTGTCTACTGGAGAGTAAATGGAAAATAACATTCAAAAAGTTTCTGTTTTGTTAGTGAGTGCCTAAACCACAATACTATAGGCTTAGTGTTCTATTAAGTTCTTATTGAGCAACTGAAACAAGATCATCTTAACCTATCCAGAATCATCTGCTCATCAGCCCAATACAAAAACCGAAAGATTTTATTAACTTAAGTCACCATGATAAGGACTTTGGTGTAAGGGCTGAATGGCACTTCTTTGCCACATGCATTGGAAATAGGTCATGTGATGGGATTGGAGTAACTGTTAAAGAGGTTGATTTGAAAGGCTAGCTTGCAGCAGCCAGTTAACAACCAGATCTTAACACTTGTGGATGTTATCAACTATTGTACCAATCATATTGAAGGAGTCACATTTTTCTATACAGTACTTCCAAGAATGATGTAGACAATGTAAGAGATGTTCTTGAAGAAAGACTCCAAATGTCACAAGTACCTCGCACAAGATCATTTCACAGCTTCACTCCTACCAGTACATACTTCTGTAGGTAATGAAAATCAAGCACACACCATTTTCTGAGCAATCGGTGACCTTCGAGCTCATTAAATTCAGTGAAACTGAGAATATTACATTACAAATACAACCTAAGGTGCTTGATTATGTCTATTGTGTGTATGATAATAACTGATGGTTAGGGGAAGTAGTTGAAAAACAGATGTATGACATTGAAGAAGAGTACAGGATTCACTTTTTTCGTCCTAGAGGGCCTGAAGTTTCATTCAAAAAGTCTGAAGAAGATGACAAGACTTGGGTACAATTACAAGGCGTACTAAATATTCTGAAACCAACAGATCTATGGTCACCACAATGAAGAGGTCACAACGTTACGCAAGCAATGAGTGAGAACTTGTCGAAATTGTTCCTAAAGAAGTCCATCAATTAACAGCATTCGGTTTACTTTATTTTATGACAATAAGACCTTAATATACAATTATGGGTCTGTATTTATAGCTTACAATGTCAATTTCAGCTTAAGTGTTTCATGTGACTGCATAAATGTTAGTAAATATGTTATCAACTCTTAATAAATAATGTTATGAAGTTATTTTTCCTTCCATTGATGGCCTGGATAAGTGGTTGTATACATTTATCATCATTTTGCAATGCCTATGTTTCGTTGCATTTCAGTGGAAGATATTATTTTATGACTTTAAATGTAGCCATTATAATTTTTGATACATTAATTACTTGACTGTGATAATGTGTTTTTAAAAATGTTTGTAGATTCAGAGGTTTGTAGTTTCCATACCGCTCAAAGTATCAAGTGGAAATTTCCTTTGTTTTAAAAAATATTAAAAAATGCTAGCTTTTAAAAAACAAAAATTAATTTTACACCTTCCCCTGCAAGCCCTTTTTTTACCTTGAAATGGGAACTTTTTGAAAAAAAAATTATTTATTTGTAAAGGGGACCAAATAACAATTTTAATATTTATTTCCCTAGTAGTACTCACTGCTGTCTACAATGCATGAAAAGATTAAGTTGTTATTACCACCCTTTCGGTATTTTATGGCTAGCTAAATGTTGCAGAAACAGAGTTTTTTCAGGTGCTATTCAACCCTAAAAAAAGTAGGGCTAGTTTCGATTTCAGGTTCAATTTGCTCTGAATATAATACAGTATTTAGTTTTAAAGCTCTCTAAAGAGTTATGACAGAGCTTCCAAGCAGCAAGGAGTAAAAAGTTCTGGTTCTTTGAAAGTGACACTGAAATGTCACTTGTTTTTCTTCATGGCAGTTGGCCATATAGCCTATATCTCTTGCGAAAAATTCTAAAAAATGGGTTTTTACTCTTTAAGATTGATGTATATATTTCATACAAAGCTTCATTAAAATCAAAAATGGCGATGCAAAAATTTTTTTGGAAATTTTTTTATTTAAAATGGAATGGCCCTTCAATAGCGGCGTTTTTCCATATAGAAACTATTTATTTCAAAATACTTTGTAAGTTATTTTGTTCAAAAACAGCTGCACATGCATAAAGTACTTTGTTTACATTCAACTTGTACAAGAAAGAGAATGAAAAATAGAACTGCCCTATCCCGCACTAGCTAATACACAAGTCCTTGTATGTTAGTCATTAGTGTGTGGCCGTTCACATGACATAAATTCGCTACAAAACGAGGTGAACAAGAAGGTGTTCACTTTCTTGTACGAGAAAAATGCCCATGTGTTCTGGGCTTAAGGCAACCTTTTTTAATTCATTTTTTATGCTGATTAATTATGTGTCATGTCATATCATTATAGCATATGGTCAGAAAGTTCTAAGCAAGATGTGGTAACCAACCCCAATTTAATATATGGAGGGATCTACTTTGTATTGTTATTTTCAGTGGCTACTTTTCTTTGTGTAATTTACTTGAATACAAAATTTTATTTTATGACGTTTATAGTTTTATAGTGCATTTTCAAGCACATTAGGCCAGGTGTTACATAGGCCTGCATGTTTCCTTAATTATGTGTCCTCAGAATTGCACTTCTGTCTGGTTAGCATACATTTACGACTCACCCTGTACGTGCATTTGTGTGTATGTGTATGTGAGTGCATGTGTATGTGAGTGCATGTGCTTCTGTATGTGTGTTTTACTGAGACTTTGGCTTTTTAATTGGCGGACAGTTATTAAGTTACAGTTTAATTGTTTCGTACTATTTTATTTCTTCCATCAAAACATGGGAGGTTGAAATAACTACAGTAGTAACTTGTGAAAAATTTTTTTCTTTAGTCTTACTAGTGTTCTCTTTAAATTTTGAGAATTATTTCACATTAAATTTCACAGAGAGTGGACAACCTACATTTGTGATACCTATTAGAGGAGAAAATAACAAACTCTTAATCAGTATTACCCGTAACCTGGCAATTGTGACTTGGGATGGTGAGAGCTCTGCTCCAGATGACATCCAGGTAGTTGCATCAGTGGAAGAGAATAAGCCAACTAACAGATTCAATGATGGAAAAGCTGCTCCAAATGGTATTCTGTGGGCAGGTAAAATCATTGGCTAACTTTTATATTCTTGTGACTTTGTATGTTATACAATTGGTTTATAACAATTGTTGGTATAGTTGTTGGTTTATAGCAATTGTAGGTAGAATTATAGGCATGTAAAGATTTTACAATTTTTTTTTCAACAAATTTTCTAAATTTCTGTTGCTAGTATTCAGTCATTTCATATAGGTAGGCTATTAATATTAATTAATTTATTAAGTTACATGTATAGGCTGTTGTCAGTACTTACTGAAATTTTTTATAAAGTTCTGAAAATTGTTTGGATTAAGAAAGCTTTCTAACCGATCAGTTTCATTATACTTAGACAATGCAATGTCTTGTATGCTTACAGGAGTCTTAGTTGCAATGCAAAGTATTTCTACTTCATCCTGTAAATGATAATTGTTTTGTCTTTTCAAATTGTCAAGGATGTTTTGTGATATAGGTTTTTGGGAGTCTAATTTTGGTGTTACTTAATATGCATTGGTTCATATCCAGGTACAATTTCTAATCTGGCCATCCAGATTTCAATTTTCCATGGTGTTCCGAAACGACTTGCGAAAACTGTGGCTATTCCTAACTAAAAGGCTATGGCTGATTCCTTCCCTGTTTCCTGTCTTTCGAACCATTTGTTCCTTCTCCAGTCACCTCGATGTCGACAAGAAGTAAGTCCAGTTTCCTACCTACAGACTTAACAAGCAGTAAAGTAAACCACCCAGGATTCAATATGTTAAGGAAATTTTTTGTTTAAAAAGTTTGAAAATTAGAATAAAAATTTTAATACTGTGAAATTTATATAGGCCTACTGGACAAATTTCCTAACCTTGTTGTTCTGAAATGCATACAAATAAAATTGTTGAAGTGTTTAAATATATTTTTTTATATGTGTATATATATTGAATTCAAAATAGGCATGCAAATTACTCTTGATCTGATAACAGATATTCTAAATTCCCCTACTAGATTATATATGTAGGGCTAAATACCATTTTTGG
>PNEQ01000090.1:82804-120046 GCA_003012365.1 Medauroidea extradentata
CAGCGAATTATCGCACGTAGTTCCGTGTAATTTATATTTAAATACAACATTACTGAAAGAATATCAAATGGAATCGACCTCTTCGTATTTAATATACTATAAAATATTTATTTATGATAATATTGACATACTTACTGCCTGTATAAGTTTACTGAAACGGCGCCAGTAGAAAGTGATGTAATCCGGGCCGTTCAAATTCTACAGTCGTTAGCGAAAGGCGTCTAGCGCGCTGACGTAGTTAATTATTTCACCGACAGGTGGCATCAGAGTTAGGTTTTCGCCACTTAGCTTGGAAGCGTTCAATGACGGTACCGGACGGTACAAGATGAGAGCGTTGTTGTGTTTGTCAATGTACAATAGATATGGGTTTCTGATAAAACACATTCAAAAGTATTAGAAGTGACTGTTTCCTCATTGGTAATATGTAAGTTATGTGTTACGATCGCCAACATGAGTATCTTGATTTAGAAACAGCAATTTTTTTTGTTTCATACACTAAGAAAATACGTTTTTTTTGTTGAGTGCGTCGTTGTTCATGGCAGTGTAACTGAACATGTTTGAATTCTTAAATTGCGTGTGTCATTATGGCGTGTTTTTTTGTGGTGGTTTTGAGTTATAAATTAGATTTTCATGTGTACATATTTACGAGATACGTAACGGCAATAGTGCGGGTCGCATAAATTAGAGTCGATGCACAGAAACCAGTATTAAAAGACGTTAACTCGCAGGTATTTATAACTAAGATTACTATTGGTTATACATTTTATTCAATACCCGTGTATTTAATGAGTAGATATTGTTGATAACATTTTCAGCCCAGTGTAATGTAGATGTAATCATTGTACAAGCTTATGTAAATTAAAGCACGTGGCAATGTTTACGTTTACATACCGCGGAAAGATATAAACTGGCAGAAGATAGAAATTAATCAGGGCTTTTTTGAGTGCTTACTTTATCCCGAATCACCTATAGTAATATATTTAATACACATTTTATCAACTTTTTTTTTTTTCACTATCCAATTGATGGATTCAATAGCTCCTTTAAAAATTTACAAAACAAAGTTTTTTTTTAGAAATAATGTGTCTATGTTGTTATGCAACCTGTTTTGGATCTATAAAACTGGCCAAAATACAAACCAAACACATATTGTGGATTGCAGATCTTAAGGAGTGAACTTGCTTGCTTCACTCTTACTAGGAATAGATATTCTTCTTGGAAATAGCTTGGGAAGTAATAAAATATTTGTTTGTTCCAAAACAATGATGATGCAAAGGCTTTTAACTGCTGCACACGAAAGTGTGGAGCCCGTAGATATATATGGACCAAGGAAAAAATTAACATATTCAAGGAGTATTTTTTCGGTATTTTCAAAGTTGAGCTAAGTTTGCCTTAATGTTTTAATTTGAAATTTTATTGGCTACTATTTTGACAGTGATATAGTGACATGGCACGTTTAATCAGGTGGGTTTTGTTATTAGTATCAGTTAAAAATATACGCTATTGTTAATATTGTTTTGGTTTTTTTGTACACATTACAAAGTTAAATTAGGTTATGAAATGATGTTGCATATTTAAGAGGTTGTGATGTGTCTGACTGTAGGTACTATGGGGCAAGAAATAAGTCCTGGAGTGTTTCCTAAACATGCTGGTGCTTTCTATTCATTTTTGAACCCCAAGTCACCTGTAAAACATTTTGAAAATGTGGGTGTTTCAAATGGTTTAGTGTGGACAAGAGATATGAAGATACTGTACTACATAGACACAGAGACATATAACATAGATGCCTTTGATGTGGATGTCTCAGGGAACTTGTGTAAGTAGATAAAGGCCTTTTTTATGCCTTAAAATTGTTTTAATTTATAATAGTTTCTTTTTAGTAAATGTATGACAAATTCACTATTGTAGTGTTCTGTGTTGCCGAAGTCATTAACATAGTCTGTTTTCTATTGTACTGGCATAATGTTTTTGAAGAAGCATTAATATACTGTAGAAATTTAGAATACCTTGGCACGTTATACTACAGTGATTTGGTTACGCAGTTGAACCTTTTATGGCCTTGAGTCGGAATAATTGTCAGTTATTCCCAGAAAAGGACAGAAACCATGGAAATGCTATTACACTAGAATATTCTGTTAGTTTACTTCTGTACCTGAAGATGACCAGGGGGCCGAAAATGTGTGCTTTTGTGTTTCAGTTGTTTTAATTTGCTGCTGTTGGTTACTCCAGTCTCTTCTTCTTTATTGTATTCGTTATCTGTCCTTAAAATACTGCCCAGAAAGTTTTTAGATTACAATTGCTGTTTATGCATTTTGATCACTTAAGCAATATTAACAAAGAAAAGGTGGGAAACTGCTAGGCTATTAATTACTAAAACGCGTAGACAGAGATGGACAAGTACTTGCAGATTGGAGAACATAAAGCACAGACGGACAACATATGTTTGCTCGGTCGTGACGTGCCTTACCACGAAGGCATCAACAAACTCATAACCATCCTCAACTATGGCCACAAAATACTTTCTTCTTCACCACATACACATAACCTGTTCTCCAAACCCCCAAGACTGGTTTTCAGAAGACCTCCAAACCTCTGCGAAAAGCTGGTACGCCCCAAACTACCACCCAGCCCTATTCCCAGCACAATCATCACACCCAGAGGTTCCCATCCCTGCAATAGCCCTCGCTGCAGTACCTGTACAATACATAGCCCTCCACAGAGCCTTCCATAGCAGGATCACCAATCATACATACCCAATTCAAGGCAATTATAGCTGCGGGATGAAAAACCTTATCTAATAACTGCACTGCACACAGTGCAATGCTGAATACATTAGCCCCACCGAGAACACACTAAGGTCACAGGGCTAATACCAAACAAGCAATTGCCAGTTCCAGTCTAAACCTTCATGATAAACCAGTTGCTGCACATGCAGCCTCCCACAAAATCTCTTTTGTTACCTGTTACAACACCAGATAAGTGAGAGCCTTACCACCTTAGTGCAGAACTGATGCACTTGGAACTAGCCCATCAGTATATCACAAAATCCAGACAACCACCAGGCCTCAAAATCCGATAACTTCATAATTTTCCGCCACACCCTAGTTCGTCCCTCGGCTGCTAGGTGTGCTAGTTACAAACCATCACTTACTGTCTGCCATACTGCAGTGTGCAATCACTCGCCGCCCGAGGAAGCTGACCTGGCCAGCGTTACATCGTGACCGCACAACTCCGTAAAAATGTGGTGTCCATCTGTGTTATGTGTTCTCAAACTTGCAAGTTCTGATTCTGTAAGTACTTGTACATCTCTGTCTACAAGTTCAAGTAATACTAATTAAAGCAAGTTTACATCTTTAGCAAAATACCTTCACGGTTTCTTAGCTGGATGTATATTCAAAAATCCCCAGATATTTTAAAGCTGTAGTCATATAGTACTGAATTTTAGCAATATGGCAAGCTCAAATAAATACCTGAGCTGACATTAAATCTAAGTTGTTTATTTTGGTAGTTTGTTTTGGTTTAGTAGGTAAGTTGTAGGGTTTTCTTTGTTTTTTTTTTTTCTCTTTGATATTTTGCGGTTTTGTTTTGTTGGTTTTGAGTCTTGTCGGCTGCATTCCCATGTTTTGAATTGTGGTGGTCTTCCTTTTGGAATGTTTGCGGATAGACGTCCCTTTCTTTCTGGGTCGAAGCATTTCCATTCGTTAGTTTGCCGTGTGGTGTGTCCGATTGGCCACCGGGCGCTGCATGGTTGCTGATGATGTAGTGAGGGAGCTCGGTAGGGAGGAGGGAGGGAGGAGTGTGAGGCAGAGCTAGCCGACGTTGAGCGCGTTTATTCCGTCTGAAAGAGCCGGCCAGAACAGCTGTTGTGAGTAGTAATGGTGATCTGATGGGATCAGCGCCAAGTGCCAAGCCAATGAGTTTGGCTATCAATTCTGGTATGTACTTTTGTCTGTGCGAAGACAGTGAGCTGATGTGGATTTTTGACGATCTTGGTGAAATTTTTGCAACTTGCTATTCCACCACTCTGCGTTGAGTTTGCAGTATACAATGCTGGAATTGGAGGTATGTGACATTGAACTATACTAGTGTGTCATTTGTGGTCTTTGCGTTGGTTTCTTCGTAGCAGCAGACACAATTTGTGGTCTGAAGTGTAACTTTAGATAATTTATATAATTTCATCGGGAGCAAGCAACAAGGTATTGAGGTTTTACCCCAATTGCAAGGAAAACATCATTTGAATGAGAACTGTATGAATGAGAGGTGCACAGTAACTGAGAGAGTGAAATGGCCTTTCAATTTAACTTTTACCCTTGTTTTGATGTATGAGTATATTTATTGAAATATTGTGTAATTGATGAAATTGTGTGAAAGATGCTTAATGGAACAATTTGTATGTTGACAAGTGGATGAAAAGGACTTGAATGAAAATGTGCGAACCTGTAATGAGCATAATGTAAATTATGTTAATTTAATTGGTAGAATAAAGTTTTGATGGAAATGCACATTCTCATTTTCTTAGTTGCCCTTATATGAGAGTAGAATCTATGATTTCTTATAATAATATGTTTTTGGATTCCTTTTAGATGACGCCCCTGC
The DNA here is from genome assembly GCA_003012365.1 of Medauroidea extradentata. NCBI lineage: Eukaryota > Metazoa > Arthropoda > Insecta > Phasmatodea > Phasmatidae > Medauroidea > Medauroidea extradentata. The sequence goes on from PNEQ01000090.1 coordinate 87,401, forward strand.
TGAGGTATAAAAGTTGTTTTGTGATTACCTGTGCTTTTCACCCAATGATTTAATTGTGTATTGTGAGTCCCTTAGCGAAAGGGGGCACTAACTGTGTGTGTGTGCGCAAATAGGATTGACTCTTACTGGTAATAAAATTATGGAAAATGTTTTTGAGTTCTATTGTTTATTTATTGTCTTATCCAGAAATAAGTATGTAATTTACGTCTGGTTGACAGGCAACTATGACTTAATCACAACATGCATATTGTATGAACAGTATACCAAGACAAAATATATAAGATAAAATTATCACATCAAATTACTAAACATAATTGTTACGGTATAATCCAATAAGTGTGTACATTACTAGAATCGTTATTCAGACAACTGGAAATTGAATTAATTATTATTTTTCCTGAGAACAGGAGTTTTTTTAGACTTGTACTATGATTCTGAACTCTGAAATATATCTTAAAAACTCCTCTAACATATCCTTAAATTTGCTCTAGCTTCAAGAATATAAACACTATGCTACGTTATGTAAATTGTAGTCCTATGACTGCCTCCTCCATGATATCCTTTGTTAAAAGACTAACAGCCTCCATTATCTTCCTGCAGCATACCAAATGCTTTAAAAGTTAAGTAATCAATTATGCCAGAAAGAAGATTCTTCACGCAAAAGTTGTTAGTAAGTCTCACACACACTTGAATTGCACCTTTATAAGTTGATGTACGGCAGTCGCATAGAACCAAAGAATTATGGTTGCCAGTACAAACTTGTTTTGTCCAAGTGATGTATCTGCTTAATCCTAACACCCATTACACGACAGCAATGACGATACATTGTACAGATGAGTGGCTACTCGTGTAATGTGTTTGCTTTAAAAGTTGTCTTCGAATGATTTTCTGAAATTTCTGATGCAGAAAGCTGAGACAAAGACCTCAACCAGAGTTTTAAAAATTTCACATTCACAGTTCAACTTAATACAGAATCACAGAGGTTAGGATACAAGATTATTTCCAAACAAATTTACATATGCATACATGTATGTGTGGTTGTGTACATAATTGTGACTCAGTTCATTCACTGTATATATTTTTAAAAGTTGCGTTCAGGCCATACATGCGGGTCACACATACATGCACATGCCCCTTAATTTAGATAAAAAGACAATATGTATAAGGTACAAACATTCACTGCCGAACACACACTTAATTTTGATAGTCAGCTATAAACGCATCTTGGAGAAAGAATGCAAGGTGGTGGAAGGTGTACATGTGACTCCTACGTGAGGCCTAAATGTAACTTGTAAAAACTATGTACTCTGAATAAATTTAATTAATACAGTACATAATTTTACCGTTTTACCACTTACATTTTGTCAAACATTCACATATGAAGTACAGTATGTAACTACTATTTTGATTAGGAGTTTCAGCCATTGAAGTTTACAATGTTGTGTTTGATGTTGATGATGACTGTACAGGATGTATGCAGTAGATACGCATTATAATTTTGATACATTTACACTTATTTAAATATGAAAGTACAGGTTATAAACTTCTATAATAGTAGAATAAAATCCAAGTGTTGGTAAAAACTAATTTGAATGGAAATTAATGTCCCAAGTGGAAAGCATAATTATTGAGAGCTTAGTTAATATTTATTCATCCAGGTTTGTTTTTTCCATTGTAGCAAATCGGCACACCATAATCAACTTTAAGGAGAAAGATCCAAGTGTACGCCCTGATGGATTAACAATAGATGGAGATGGAAAACTGTGGGTGGCCAATGTCTTTGAACCAAAGGTAAAAGGTGTTTAAAATAAATACAGTATCAATGTTTTTGTGTATGTGTTTTGTAATTGTTACTGATTATAAAAAAAGTTATTGCTGTCACCTATCATTAGTTTCTTCTTGTCTGAGAACTTTTTATCAGTGACATTTTCGTATAATGTGCATGTTGAATTGTAGTATTTGTATTTTGAAAAAAACAATATTAAGGAGGTTGGAAATCATCACTAAATATAAGTACAGTACCTATAAAACTATAGTTTAATTTTTTATTTCATATTTAAGCGCAAATTCAGTCTCTCATATTGCTTTCTACAAATACTGTAATTTGAATCATGCACCTCATCCTAGTTTGTCTTTTGGTTGCTAGGTTTCTTAGTGTGGTCTGTCCCGCCCCTCGGCCACACGTACACAGCTCAGCGCCTCATCAATTAAACATAAACGGCGTGGGTTCTGAAAGCAAGGAATGAAAAATGGTGGAAGTGTAGAAAATTTTGGGGTTTATTAACTGAAGGATGGGTAACATTGCAGACTTAAAACATCATCTCTGAAACTTGACTGCTTGGGGCACCCTTATGAGCGAACCACAAAAGTTTTTTACATGTTCAAATAGACAGGTGATCATCAATAATTTTGCTGACAGTTCTGTAACTCTCACTTCACAACTTGCATTTAAACAACAAAAACATTAAGTCTTTTACTGATATAAAACACCGCGCTCCCGGCACTTCACCAAAAGATCCCTATCGGTTCTCCCCACACCTTCTCTAGCACACCGCATGTCTGCCTCTTATTCCATCTTCCAAACGAATCTCCACAGTTCGGCAGCCTACATTATGAAATACCACAGCTACTTTGCAACTGATAAATAAACAACCGCCTTATCTTCCATCTTGAACACGAGTGCTGCCTTCACGGGCAAACTACTGGTGTCGCCTGTCAGTGGTGCTGCCCTGCGGCCATTACAGGCATCAATTTTAATAATATTAAGTTTTTCGCAATTAACACAAAATTTTAAATGGTAATATTTGCAATTAACTCCAAGTGCAGTATTGACAGTTTAGTTTTAATATCAGTTCTATACATTTATATTAAGTAATAATTTTGTCATTAATTGGTAGAAACATTAAATTCAAAATTTTCGTGGCCAATCAGAAACAGTCGTTATACTTTTTTAATGTAGCATTACATGATGAGCAGAATGTATACGTAGTAGCCTAGTTACTTAATGTGAAACCGGCATCTCTCAGAATGGGGAAGTTCATTACCATACTTATGAAACACTAAGGTTGTTGTTGATAATTACTGACCTGTTGTATATACAAACTACTGTATGCTCTAGAAACAAACAAGTGTGAGAATGAACAAAATTTTACAGTCTACAAAATATTTATGCAAGGCTTTTTCTCTGCTCTAAAGGCTAGACCTCATACTTTAAATAGTCTCATGGTGCCTGAAAATGACCACTCAAAATTGTTGTATACCAATTTTGAACCCTAAACACCCTTCTAAAATTGTACTTTTCTAGTTTGGTCAACTTTGATCATCTCTGATCTCACTTCTTATTTCAACGGCTGCAAAATTGTGACTGGTAAATTCTAATTTTTCCAGAATTTTGACAATTCCTAGGAATTACTACTCAAAATTGGTGTCGCTTAGTGGCCAGAGCCCAAGTGGGAGCATGAATACAGATTTACGAACTTGTATTAAATTCAGTGTAGCTAGTTCTCCTGTAGAGCCTAACATGTGGGTCACAAACAAAGATTTTGTTTGTCTCAGCTCTACCTAAACTGGTTAAGAAATTTTAGGCTGTTTTTAAATATGCTGAAAACTGTGAAGAAATAAGTATTTTCATTCTGAAGGAAAAAAACAGACAAACACCTGCTCATAACATTTTCCACATTTTAAATCCTGTAACAATACTTTCCTCATCTTGATGCAAAATATGGTTTCTTTCTGAAAAGATATATTGTGAAAGGTCACAAAGTCCCAGCGAATATAATTTAACATTAAAAAACTGCTTAACTTTGTCGCACGCCGGACTGTCGTACGCCAAATGTCGTACTCGCCAAGCACACGAGAAACATACAAGATGAACCCTTGGAAAATGGTACGTCTCACTTGGCCGACAACAGCAAGCAGTGTGCGATTCTCGTTACATTACAGTCTTACTCACAGTTTGACTTTTTTTTTTCAACAATTTAAATTGTAAAATTCTGAATTTTTTTTTAGATATGGGAGGTAGAAACCTTTTGGTTGCTGTTTTAAACAAAATCATTACAAAAATTAATTGACACGTATTCTTGATTTAGCATCGAAATTCGAAAGTAATTTCAAAGTTTCACAAATCTTTCATGGCCTTGCAATGCATGAAATCACTTGCTTTGGGCACTCAGGAACTCGCAATTTAAAGAACGGACTGAAAAACATCTTGAAGAAAACTGAAGAAAATAAATTTAGCACTGACGATGTCCACACGAAGATTACAAAGTTCCCATATCTCAATAAAAGAAGAATACTGGATGGTGAAAACCGGACCAAGACGCCCTGATGGTCACACACACAAGAGAAAGAAGAAATTTAGTAGAGTTCTGAAATGTCTGAAATAGGTTGTAAAGAAAAAACAACCGCAGGCGCATACGGAGCAAGTTAAATTTGCCACTCACGTTCACATCAGTACATTTATGGGCTGCTGCCCTTTAGTTACTTCTTCCATTTAGAAGGCTGCACAGACCGGGGTTACACCCTATCTGCGTCCGGACATCCAGAGTACCGGGGAACAACTCTTTCAAATCCAAGCGCGCCGCTGCTAACGTCCATCTTGGCTGACCATCAACTGCCACACTCCTATTGGCTACCCAATACACACACCACCCTCTAGAGTCTAAATGAAACTCACGCCTCTTCGTTATTGGGCGTCCAGCAAACCTAGTTGCGCAATACTTTCAAACAAGGAAAACTCTGCTTTTTGCTACCCGGCTAACCGGCCATAACTGGATAAATCTAAACCCTTGCGTACACCTGCCTATAAAAAAAAGTCCGCATTTTCCTCGAGTCCCCAAAGCAACACAACACGTACCCACATGCATAAAAACCTTTAATTAAATTTGTTCCTGGAGTTTAATCATTGCTACTGATATTGTTAAATATAACGTCCTCATATATACATGAAATTAAATATATAATTCTGTACCTCGGAGGTATAAGACACTATGTCGCAACAATCATATTTTTCAGGAGAGCTTTTCGAAGTGTGTGATTCACTGGTGAATCAAGCTGTTCAGTTTCCAAAAACAATGTTTTTTTTGTGGCACAACACTAACTTTGTGATGCATGCCACTACAATGTATAGTGCTTAAAACTGTGGTCATGTTTACGGTAAAAAATGAATTTTGACAAAAATGGACATAGTGTCTTATGCCCCCGAGGTACAGAATTGGAAATAGAAATACAGTACAAAAAAAATTAATGAAAAACCTACAATGTTAGTAATAACAGTCTAGGAATAGCAGTGAGAGATCTTTACATGTGTGTATACATATTTAGATTTTAAATACTGTAATATTTAAAAAAAATATATCATGGCCAAAAATGGTGAAAATGGTATTTTGTGGTCTTTTTAGGCAAGAAACACTTTTTGCAGAATCTTCGAAAGTATAAGTGTGTACAATACACCTTTATCTTTAATAGTACTTAAAAAATTATAAGGTTGCCACTGATTGTCTTGTAGATGTGAGCTATCTGCAAGAAGACTGCACGCCAGACCATTGACTTATGTCTAGAGGCCAAGATAACGTGTGATGTGTGTCCTGTGCTGTCCTTATTGCTTCCACTCTTCTAGTTCTCGAATGCAGAAAACACGTTCATTGAGAAGGCCACCTTAAAGTTTAGTCTAGTACTGTACTTTCAAAATCAGGGTTCTACTGTACTGTCATATGGTGTGCCATGTTTTACAAAAGCTGAACACGTTGTTGTTTGAAATATGAACTGGAAAGCATTTTAAGGAGTATTTTCTTTTTATAATCATATATTTTGAAGTTTATACCTTAAAGAGCAATTTTAATTTTCTGGCAGTGGTTCTTAAATGGAAGTACATGATTAGTTTCTTAAGTGTTACAAATATTATGCAGGGAAGTCATTGCCAAGGGGTTTTTCCCTGCTATGTCCAATGGTAATGTTGAAAAGAATCGAAGATGTTTGGACCTTTATTGAAAATTGCATCAGTTTGTTCTTGTGCTTAAAATATTTGCAGCTGATGGTAAACCAAACTACAGTAAAATTACTTTGATGCTTACGTATGGACTAAAAGTTAATTCCATTTATCCGTGGAAACATATCAATAATGTCAAATCACACATATTAATACATTGGTGAAAAATTTCTGATCATATTGAATGGGTAAGCATCTTAAGAGTTAGGAGACCTGGTGTGTGAGGCGTGCTGTAGCATGGTACGGAAACTTTGTCTCTATGGTTTTAAAATTGCTGTCAATTAAAAATTGATAACCAAGCTCCTTGAAAGTGCTAAAAATTATTTTTTCACGTTGCCGTAGCTAAGAAAATATCAACAGTAATCATAAAAGAAAATCATAAAAAACCTGCATGGGACTTGATCACATAGGCTACTTTCCATAAATAAAATAACATGTTCATAGCTTAAAGTCCTGTTGAAAAACACTTAACTACGAAAACACAGCACGCTAGTTTACTACTTCATGCCTAGAGGCGATGGATGAGGTGTTTTTGACGGATGTGTTATATTTATTTGATTTACCACCTTCCTTGTTTCTGTGCCTCAAACGTAAAGAACAGCTAAGGTTTATTAACTCTGCAGTGAGAACTAGGATTTCGTTGTATTATATTTTGATTGAGTTATGAATCACCACCATCAAATTTTGAAATACGTTAAGACATAATGTCTTGTTTGTAACACGCCACATAGCTACCCTACCCTTATAATCAGAGTAATAACCATCAGTTATCATTAAATCATCATAAATTACAAATACAAAAATAAACCAGCCATGCAGTCATTTGTTATTCTCCGCGTCATGTCATGATGCAGATGAAACCACTGCCGTAGAGCCAGTATCCATTTACAGAATTTTGTTTCGAAATACCATCAATGTATGTATTTTGTCTCTGTATAGGTAGCAGGTGCACTTGTCAAGCATCCGGGCCTTCTTGTCCCCCACTCCCACTCTAATTAACTCCCTAACTGTTTGAGGGAAAGGGGAGGAGAGCCATCCCAGTGTTTAAGACACAAATATTTGATGATGATAATTAGAATATGAGGAATTTTAGTAATAAGAGAAACATGTAAGTTACTTATTGAGTGTAACAGAGTGTAATTGGAACCAACATACAATGAATACAGCAATGGCAGATGGGGACATCTTTCAGAAGCTGCTATTGACTGGCACAACTTAACCAAAGCCTGCGGGGCAAGCGGCAGGAATTTTTGGTGCGAAACAGGAGCAATGCAAGTGAGTTTTTACTGGTAAAGACAGACGTGAAGGCGCGTAGACAAGCAGACCGGGGTAGTACCACCAGACATCAGTTCAGCATCGAGATACATTGGGAGAGACGATGAGACGCAGGGGACAACGGGCTTGGGAACTATACACCAGGAGTATTGCAAAAAGCACCATAAGTCAGGGCATCAGACCACTGTCTGTGTCATAATAATCCTCAAAATAACTTATTCACATATTGGTGAGACTAACGGGAGTGTAATCAGTAAGTGCAGGATTAAGATCAGGCCAGCAAAATTTGCATAATATTGGTCGTGCCAGGACAGGACAGTAACAGGGTGTCTACTGTACCCAACTAACAAAATTCAATGACTTTTTCAGTGACATATGGGGACATAAAAAATGTTCTTGTGACTTATGTATTTATGCCTAGTAATCACTTATAATTTCATCACAATTGCAAAATTGAACTATTTACAAGAACTATAAAAACAATGATTACTATATGTATCCAGGGTGTCCACTGGTCACGGAAGTAACCAAAAAAGTCACGGAATTTAAATGATGTAATGAAAGTCACTGAATTTAACAAAGGGTCACAGATTTTGTAAGTAGGCAATTGAGCGCTGTGTAGGAACAAGCAGTTTGTTTTCACATGTTTTATTTGCGCTCATTTATTTGTAGCTTCAAAAAACTAGCATGTACTTTGCTCGGTACTTGTGCCCTTTGAACGATGGCATGCCCAAATATTGTATGTGTGTTGCGAGATGCGAGTTAATGCAAAAATGGCACAGTCAACGAGTTCAAACTTAGTCACTTATGCCAGATGCCCGCCCTGCTGATGTGTAGTACTGATAATGCATCCCCCTCTTCTCCTCAACTCCAGTTGTTAGCCTACCTGCTTTTCCCATCTCCTTCTTGATCTCTCCAGGGGTCTGTTTCCTTTAACTTTTACTTCCATCATTTTTGTTGCATTCTCTTTTTTCCCATTTTCTGTGTGTGGCCATACCACCTCATTCTTGCCTTTTCAATAATCTCATTTGTATCCTCTACTCCCTTTTGTTTCTGTATGACCTCATTTCAGATTGTGTCTTGCCTGTTGCATTCAACATGCTCCTCATGAACCTCATACCCATTGCTTTTACTTTACTGAAATTTCTCTGATCCATTGCCTATGTCTCTGCCGCGTACATGACAATTGGCACATAATGTGGTGGAGATATGGACAACAGATCCACCGTATATAATTTTCAAACTTAGTTTCAAATTATAATGTGTGTTTTAAGTATGATTACTGTATTTGCAATATTGTGTTTTGGCGATTGTTTGTAGATTCTCCGTGTTGATCCATTGTTGGGCACCATCATACAGGAAGTAACTATTCCTTCAAAAAGAGTGACTTGTATGGTGTTTGGAGGGTCTGATTTGGATGAGCTGTACGTGACTACCACAAAAATCCACACAACAGAAGATGACCTAAAGAAATGGCCGCTGACTGGCTCAACATTCCATGTGACTGGTCTTGGCATTAAAGGTTATGCAGGAGATCGAGTTGTGCTGCCCTTGTAACAGAGCTGTAAGTCCTAGACACTTGAAAGTTTTTAAGCACAATGTATCTCACAAATTTTATTGGCAATTTCGAAACCAGGAAGTTTTACTGAGTATTGTGAAGTGAGGAAGAGTACGGTAGTATTTCCGTTAATGTAATTAGTTCATTTCGTAATGCAGGTGAAGAGAGAGGAGAAGATACTTGTACAAAAAAAAGTGAAATTTACAAAAGAAAAAGAAGGAAGGCAGCCAGGCTGCTACTTACAGTAACATGATAATAATGTACATGTACATAAAGAATTGTACTTTCAGTTGAGTGAACAAAAAACACAGATGACACATTTTATTTTGCAGTTGCAATGTTTTACTGTCTGAGCCAGCTCCTTTGGGCGGCGAGGATGCTGCAAAACGTTGCGACCACGCTATAAATGTTGTATATCTTAGATGTTCACTCGCTTGCAAGTATAATTTTGTGAGTACTGGTATGTACATTTCTATCATGCTGCAAACTTAAATACAGTATATTATCAGTTAATTTGCTTTAAAACAGTTGGGTACATAAAATTGTACCGGTATCATTGTTTCAAACAGCACGTCACTGTCTGCCCGGGTGGAGGTTAGCGAGCTCCTGAGGGAAGCTGTATACTGTGGCATGCCCGGGAGAGTGGAGTCCTGGAGTGAAGAGCATTTTAGCAATACTTAGGGCAAAGATGTAATTTCTGTACTTAACTCCGGGTAGGTCTGTGTCCACTCACATAGAATAATTCTCACAGGAGGCAGCATTTCTTCACGGAGAGCCACCGAGGCTCTTGCTGGCATTCCCGCTTCAATGGCACAACTCCTGGGTGCGGTGCTGGGGCTGTAGTCTTGATAGGGCTAATAAGGGGCTTAGCCCACCGCCTCCCTTTCCGCAAGACATGGCTCAAGTTGTCGGGCCTATGCCGAGGTGGCCGGTTTTCCATATCGTGAGTGTGATATGATCGGCTGAGAGCCAAAAGGGAAAGTGTCTTTCCCTGTACCTTTTGTGCCTCAGGAATGAGACCTACAGTATTGGCAGTGGCTCGGGAAACCAGCTTGAGTTGCATAGTGAAATTGTGGCTCAATCTCTGTGCTTGTCTAGCGTCAAGACTTCCTAAAGGTCTAAATTGATAATGAATACCTCGTCGTTGGTCATTGAGACATAGAAATATAACACACTGTATCGTTTTCACATTCTGTATTCACTGGTTCTTTGTGTTTCCAAATTTTTACAAATCACTGCTATTTACAACTAAATATTATACTAGCATTGTGACACAATTACTTCTATGAGCACGTGGTCTTGCCCGCAAAGCCTCTATATATGTACACAACTTTTGCAGAGGACTGCTTGGCAATTTCCGCCACAACTGGGGCGTGCCATGCGGTGGCCACTGAAATGAATAGGGTGTGTGGCCTTTTACTCCCCAGGCTGTCTAAAGTATCTCGAATTCCCTTAAGGCAAACCTGAAGGCAGTTGGTTGTGGTAGGTGGGAAAGATGCAGAATATGGCACCCTGGATCAGGTAGCAGTCATGCGTGGTAGTACAGGACAAGGGCCTAGACGACTGACTACTGGGGTGAAACGCCCTCCTTATATACCCCAGAAGGGTGTGGAAAAGTACCGTTAGTGAGTGGTGATGTAGCTGTCTGGTGCTGCAGGTGTGCCACACCAACTCCCACATATTTCCTGACGAAAACCAAACTACTTCAGCGTGCATGAAACTTTGGCCGTATTTTTCTGTATTGCTGTTAAAAATAGAATTAAAAATACACAAAATATATTTTTCAACACAATATTTACACAATACATGAGCAAACGTTTAACAAATCATATATTATTTGTTTATTGAAAGTCTCTTATAGTATGGGGCTTGTTTAGCATATTTGTTTATGTGGCCACTTCTGTTTATAGAGTCCTTTATGCGGCAATAGTTACGTTTACAAATATCACAAATGTGAAATGTATTTGTCTAGTTACGGGAAATACAATCATAATTACAAACAAGTATCTCTTGTTAAAAGTTGCAGCAACACGGGCGTAAGATTAATAGGTGGTAGGCCTAACCATAAAATGCAAAAAAAATGTCGGGTCGTGCTTAAAGACTATTATTAGCACTACGGGGTGTGTTAAACAGAACCTCTGTTACATATTAGAGGGTTACCCGAGGGAAGAAAATTGTAGTGTGCAAATTTTCCATAAATTTTATTAGTTTTACAGTGCACAATGTGTAGTATTTCTTGCCATCTTGAACTTATTGTGCCAGCCGGTGGTGTAACTGCTAATTTTACCGTATAGGAGTGTGTATGTACCTTATGTAACTGGTGTGGCAAAAATGGCAACTCATTTGTTCCTCACAGCCGACAGTATTATTGGAGTTATCAGTTAAGTTTAAGAGATGGCTACGTACCTTAAATTTTATCATTTATTAAACAAATTAGTTAAGGTCTGGTCTTGAGTATGTACCTCAGATAATTTAGGTTCTACTTTATTTAGTGTGTACATATTTGCGTAAATACCAAACTACTATCTTGTGACATAATGCCACTTTTTACAGTATATAAAAGTTTGAAAATATGTTCATACAGTTATGAGTAATCTAATAAATGTTGTATAATATTTGTATGTTTGTAATTCATAGTTAATTATTCTACTCCAATTTTTCACAGTACATTGTACCTACATTTGCTCAACATTTGTTTCATATTTCGTATGCACATGTGACATAATTGGTGTTTCTGCTGTATGTCGTTAATAGTAGGACCCTGATTGTATGATGTGTACTGGTTCCAAGAATGACTTTGTAAAATTGCAGGTATTATAAAATAGGACAAGTGAAATTTTACCTCCATAACCCATAACTGGTTAAAAGTGTGGTTTTTAGCATGAAGATTCTGTTATTCTTCTCTAATGTAAAAGTTTGTATTTTTTTTATTAAATACTAATATTGTAGAATATGAAGATTTTTTCAAGTTAAATGACATACCAAAAAGATAATTCCAACTCCCACTTTTATCTAAAAATTATAAACATCGTGCTCAGTGACTAAGCAAGTGCAAGTTTAGTAAAAAAAAATTGTTACATAAAATAAATTTATTTCAATATTGAGACTTCTACGGGCCAAAATAATATCACAAACTATTACATCTTATGTACACAACCACTTTTTAATGCTAAAAATTTATTCATAACAGAGTCCCTAATAAATTCAAACAGAATACCTTCAATACATTCTGCATTCTACAAATACAGATCCAGCTACTACATTAATTTTGCAAAAATATTTTTGAGAACTGTATAGAATTGTCTAAATACAAGAAGTAAGGGTTAAAGGTTAGGTGTTTACAAATAAGTTCACATTCCTGTTGGTTGTTCTGATGCCATCAATAAAATTAGTAGGCCAGTTATAACAACAAAATGACTTGGAGAAAAAGTTGCGGGACCGTGCAGCAAAAAGTAGTATGTGTACTATCACCTGACCTTGTTCAATACGTATCTGCCTTACACAAGAATTTCTTGCATGTGTTTTAGTTTGCTGTTGGCATCAAATCATAAAGTTTGTATTATGTAGGTACCTTACATTTTGTAAAGGGTTTATGTGTAAAGTATACCATATTTACTCTCATAACAGTTGCAGGTATTTGACTAAATTTTCACCTCGAAAATTGGGGTTCTGCCAATATGGGGTGTTTTTAGAATTTTTTTTTACTGAAAGACCTGTAGAATCCCAGAGATTATACAGGAAGCTCAAATGAGGTGTAAACCTAATGATCATTACTGAGCAGTGAGAGGTTGCAGATTAAAATGCATAAATTGAGGTACAGTGGAAGAATACCTAAGGGAAGGCTTAGGAAGAAATGGGAGGAGCAGGTGAAAGGAGGGAATGAAAAGAAGAGGAGCTGACTGGGAGACAGTAAAAGAAGAAGAGTGGTGGGAAGATAAAGAAGATGTGTTTTACCAGACTGACCTGGCAACAGGCTGGAAGCAGCATCTTATGATGGTGATGTAAAACTATAAGGTGACTGTGGGGATTTCCTCTGTGATAATGTGGCATAATATTGCAAAAAAATGTAAGAATATAGCTATGAGTCAAGTAACCACAAAAATATTTTTCTCCAAATTTAGTGATTTGTGTGAGAGTTGTGTTTTGCTTGCTTGCCAAACTGCTAATTTCTTATTACAGCAGGAAAGTATCACAAATATTAAACTTAAAATTGGACAGATTGTTCTTGTACACAATAAAATGCCCTAAACAAAATATAAATAAATAAAGAATCGGGATGTACTGTTCATCACACAACATTCTCAAGTTACAAAACCAATTACACACATGTAAAAAAACAATACAGTAGTAAAATAAGGTTACACTATTACACAAATAAGCAAACACACCACCACTTATATTATTTACATGTTTGGAATTATCTTGGTGATAAATAGCATAGCCTGCATGCTCAGAATACAATTTTGCAAGGTCCGATTTTTTTAATTTCTAGTTTTAAACATGGAAATGGGATTCTGGTGCACTCTACCTTAAAAGCTGACAGTGTGACTTCTACAATGTAATATGATTGGCTGAAGACAAAATTCCTTTGTAAGATTTTCAAAACGAGGTTGCTGCCACTGTGTGATGGCTGCTAATATGCTAGCTTAAAAGAATGTGGTGTATGTATTTTATACATTACATATATGAAGATCTATGATGTAAATAATTATAACCCACATTTTTAGATAACCAATGTAAATATTTCTGCCTGTAAATTGGAAAGAAAGAAATGCTTATTTACAAAATATGTACGTTGTTTGTTTTCAGCCACATAGTAAATGGAAAAGTTATGTCGAGGTTTTATCCAGATCAGATAATAATTTATTACACCATAACCAGTGTTGTTAAGTAATGAATTACAAGTAATTGGATTACTTGTAACAATTACTTTTACAGTAATTTATACTGATACGAATTACATTGAAAAATGTGTAATTCGTATTTGTAATCGGAATACATAACATTAAATATAATCGTTACATTAAATATTATCGTTACATTAAATATAATTGTTACATTAAATATAATCGTTACATTAAGGTAATCGTTACATCGTGTTCATTTCCTGTTACGTTTATTCTCCCGATGTATTTTGGATAAAATAAAGAGTAAGAAGAACAACACACTTGTATGGATTAGCTAAGTTTGTTTTACGCTTATAGTGGATCGTATACACAACATCTATGGTCAAAAGTGATAAAACACATAAGTAACTTGCCGGGCTCTACACAGTTATCTGACTTCTTGTCTTTACTTTGTTTACACTCGCACCTCCGTAGCATCACAAATCAATCAAGTAATATGTTAATGCTCGTTGACTCGCAATCATGGACGGTGTCGGTAACCAAAGTGTTACAGTGACGAATTCAAATGCTGATGAAGACAGATTTCCGTTTCCTTACTTGGATAAATATTTTGAATTGTCTGGAAAGCAGAGCAAAGGAGGTGTAAGTTGTGTCTTGGAAATAAAGTACTCAGATGACACTACCCAATCTTAAAATCAGCATTTTTAAAATTTAATACATCTCTTCCATCGAGTACTCCCGTTGAATGTCTGTTTAGTGTTGGCAAAGACGTTTTTGCCATCAAGAGAGGGAATCTATCTGATGAGAATTTTAAAATGCAATTTTTTGTAAGTTTAATACCAAAATATAGTTTCATTGCTGCTGGTTATTAGTATGGAGAATTTTATAAATGTTGGTCAAGAAAGCAAGTCCACAAAAATTATGCATTTCAATAAAAATAGTAAAAGATAGTAAATTACATGCAAAATTTTTTTTCAAACAAATCATGTGTACTTTTATCAACACTGACCATAACTGAAAATTACAGGAATGATGGTTATCATTCTTTACCACAGAGGTCTCCATATATACATACATACTTAGGTACGCTAGGGTGTTCATGGTGATCCATTACAATTTGTACATACAATGTAGTAGTGTTAACAGTACATTGACCCCAGTCGACTCGGTGGATAGTCCATAACCTGCTACAATTGGCATAGATGATTTGATAATAGGTAAGGACTCTTGCATGATGTGTACGTCTGACATTGCCAGAGTATGAGTCTACTCAGGGTACTCCTGTTTCCTCCCCAATCTTCATTTCACAATGGTATTACCCTTAACCTTATACCACCTAGTCCATTCTTAAGGATGGCTGAAATGACATCTGTTTCCCAAGTAGAACACTTGACTTCTGTTATTGTCTGCCTCCTGAAATTAAGGTTAACTTTACAGAATGGTGGCAACTACACAAGTGTCTTTATTTTCATTAATTTTACACACATCCTTGTTAAAACATATACCATAAAATCCTAATTTACTTGGCTGCTGTTGTTTTTCAGGGTTTTGTGGACAGCAATAAAACCATATTGCTGTGAGTCCTCTTTTGTGCTCCTGAGACAGCACAAGCAGCCTCTGGCTGCTGTTAAAGGAGCACAAAATGGGACGAACACATAGCGAGAGAAAAGAGAGAGAAGCGGGAGCATGTTGCGGCCATTGTAGCACTGCTTCAATGGCCTTCGCTGGCAATCTTGCAATGATGTCACTCTGTTGCGACCTCATTCACACTATAAACTCTCTCCTCCATTCATGGTGTAATGTGTGTTAAGGAAAGGGGATATGAAGAGTTTGACTGGAAAATGAAAATCTCTCAGCCACTGTTCACTAACTGGGAAAGCGGTGTAAGTGTGCTGAAGGAGGATTTAGGCCTAAACCTATAGTCAGATAAACGAAGTACCATATTTGAGTTTTACTATTTACTGGAAGGAAATTTTCTGCTTCTAAGGAGATGCGTACAAAACATGGCCTAATTTTTTTTTGTCAAAGTTTGGAATGTTTTGAGTAGTCGCATAAAGGGTAGATATAATTTGTGTATTTCCATGTTTCTGTGTTATATCAAATTCACATGTAGGATATCAATATAATTGCTCATGTTGTGTTGAAGGAATGACAATATAATTATAGTGTAATACCTATGATAAATTAGCTAAATCAAACATGATTCATCCTTTTACATTCAATTGAACCCCAAGCAATGTACTGTACATTCAGATATGTTACTCATTATTCCCATAATTTTCTGATAACAAGATAGTAACATAAATAGATGAAGTGATTTTCACACCTTGCTCAGAAAATTTGCAATGAGTTGAAATATGTGCTCCGTTACCATATTTGCCCAGAATTCAGGTAAGAAAGCAGGAGCAGTCTTGAAGTCAACTGTATTATATTGCGGTAGTTAGAAAGACTTTCAGCCTTAACACTTTCCACACCTATTTTGGCAACAGTTGTAATATCGGTCATTAGTGTTTTACTTCTAACGTCTGCCCAAGACAGGTGAAAATTTGTTCAGACATAATATTTACCTGTCTGTCAGGCAGGTTACATAAATAAAATTTGTCCTTCCACCATCCAACTTTGCCTGGCAGTGACAAGTAGCACGTGAAAACATCCTAGTTCCTTCTTCCATGTACAGTATTTTTCACGATTTGTGATTTTATGCAGTCAGTGTGCTGAAAAGAAAAAAAGCAAACCACGACATTAGCTTGTTGTTAATGCACGAATGGCTGCAGATTTTTTAGTTAATAACTAAGATTTTACTAGTGCTGATTTGAGAGATCTCTTCACTGCTCGAAGGGACGAACACATTGTTGCGTCTGTGCGAGGTTGTATGACGTTTCGCTGGCTAGGTAAGCTTCATCAGGTGGCAAGTTCAGGCACACTCAGCGGTGGAAGCGTGGTTGGTTGTCCTAGCAGCCAGGGAGCGAATTAAGGTGTGACAGGAAAACTCACATTGATGAGATGTGGGGGTGTGGTGGTATTCTGTAGCTATGATTGCGATTATTTAATGTTGAGACCTGGGGGTTGTCGAGATTTGGTTATGTATTGATGGGCCAGTTCCCAGCGTCTTGGTTCTGAAATATTGTTTGAAGGCGGCAGGGTTCTCACCACTTTAGTGCTGTAGCAGAAGTCAAAGTTTTGTTTGTGTGATGCAGCATGAGCTGCGTCTGGTTTGTCAAGTAAGTCAACTTTACCAGCTATGACTTATTTTGGGTCTGCTCTGCGACTATTCATTCTTTGCCAGAGTGTGTTGGTTGTGAGGCCTATGATTTCTGCATTGCAATGTTTGCACTGTAGCTGGTCAATGAGAGTTTCTGTTGTATAGTTGTAGCTGCCCAATGTGTGATTGGTAAGTCTACTGGTGAGAGAAGGAGGAACCACTGGGTTGTTTATTAGAGGGGTGGAATACTCTGGGGGTCATGGTGTTGTTGGATGTGGTTGGCTGAAATTTAGGATGGATTAGTTTATTGCAGAGGTTTGGTGGGCGTCTCAAGATTAGCCTGGGAGGTTTAGAGAGTAGATTTCAGCTTGTGGTGCAGAGGCAAGTACTGTATTTTAGAATAGTTTTCAGTTTGTTCATGTTCTCATGATATGGAATAATCAGAGTTATATCTGTATAAGTGGTGTAGGTTTCTGTGTCTGTTGGAAACTACTCGATGGATTTGGTTGTAATCTAATTTAAAAAGAGTTTTGTACTGTCATACCAGCCTGCCTGATAACATCAAGGTGCAGAATTTTGAATCAAAACTGTAAGTGTGCTTCTTTACAGGACACTAGGATTCATACAGTCTCTATGCAGAAACATAAGTTATTTTGCAAATAATGTCAACACAAACAGTTCAGTGTACATTCAGAAATTTTCCCTTGTATTTCTAATAAAATTCCTAATTGAATTTACTGCACAGCAAATTGTTTTACGTTTAGTGGTGGAAAACTACAGTTTAAAACTCTGTCACGAAATACGAAACTAAAACAAACACAACCACCTTACATTGATAATGCACAGTCTCTTAGGTTATGCACGAAACAGCAGAAAAGTGATGGATTCACTGCTTTCCAAATCACTTAGGACATCTTTCGTGTTTTTTCAATGCATGCAAGGGGTTAGTCTTAGCATCAGATTTCATGAAAAATGCAGCATAACCTTCTTAGTCGTCTCGCCTATAGTGTATGTCAATATCAAAACATTAAAATTTTTTTTTCTTCTTTTCTTTTTTCTCTGTACCCAGATTAAAATAAATCCTGCAGGTTTAAAGCCATATTATGAAGGATATACTATTCACCCGAAAAGTAAAGTAAAAACTTTTTTAAGGTTGTGCTAAAATGTTATTTTGGATTTGTTCTTTCTTTATGCAACTTGGAAATGTAAATATTTTCATGTAACTTGATAAACACATGTTTTACATTTCATTGTTATGAACAGTTAATATTTGAGACTGGAACAACATATGATTGTTATTGACTTATGATTATTGTCCTAGTGATTAAAATTTGTTGGTAGGATCTTAAAAAGTGCTTACATTGCCGTGAATAAATAGTCCGTACAAACAATGTCAAAATTAATTCAGAATTCATTAATCACATTTACTCTATGATAAATTAACAGCAACACATTTAAAACTCTGCATACACAAAATGATATCAGCAACTGAAAGCTAAAATTCTTTGCTGTCTCTGAGGGTTAAGGTATCATCTCTCTGGAGGTGAAGGCTAGTATCGTCTCACAACTTCAGACGGTGAGCGTGGAAGTACAAAGAAAAAGCATTGTGCGGTACAATGGGGTGAATTACGTATATTGTATGGTAGCACAAATAAATTGTAAAGTCATAACTGTTTTATCTTGAGCTGATTGTTTAATTGAAAACGAAATTTTTAGAAATAGTATGGTCATGGGTTTTGACCTTGCTCAAGAAAGATAGGATGGAGACTGGAAATGTCAAGTGAGCCAATCACAGCGAAGCGACGGTGTCACGGATATCCATTGTATAGTATGAACGCTTGTAAAGAGAATGTGTCAGTCTTGTGGGCAGTGTTTACTATATACCTATTAAGTTATGTCATGTTGGAGTAAAAATGTCCGACAATCCGCAGCTAAGACCGTGAAAGTGTGTGCGACCTAACTGCATTTTTTTTTATGAAGAGGAAGTTTGTTGAAGACGTAATTATCCCACTTAAAATGGTACACAGCAAGTAACGACTGCAGACAGGTAAATATGTAGCAATAATATGTACACCAGGTGAAAAACAAATGGCAAGTAGCAGGAAAATAAGACTGATTAGATTTGTGGGTGGTTCAACGCACAATTCTAAATGTTTGCACCCACAGAGAATAAAAAATTCTTAAAACAAGCTACTATGTGTGCTGGGAACAATAACTTTATGGAAGTAAGGAAATGTAACAAAAATGACTGTCAGAATGTTGTCTACAGGTTTAGGAAGTGCAAAAATAAGCTATAAATACAGATAGAATAGACGTTGCTGCTTAGAGGTAAACATACCTATATGAATAATAAGAACAAATGACAATTTGATGGACAATAACTATATATATTGTTCATAACAAAAATATGTAAAGGTGGGAAAAGGCTGCTAGGCTACTTATTACTATAAAATGTAGATAGGAGTGTACAAGTACTTACAGAGCTGTACTGCACGTATAGGAACATATAACACACTTAAGGACAACACACATTTTGCGCGGATGCGCGATCGCGACGTTTCGCTGGCTAAGCCAGCTTCATCAGGCAGTGTACTATCGCTCACCGCCTGATGAAGCTGGCTTAGCCAGCAAAACGTCGCGACCGCGCATCCGCGCAAAATGTGTGTTGTCCTTAAGTGTGTTAAATGTTCCTCTACGTGCAGTACAGCTCTGTAAGTACTTGTACACTCCTATCTACAGTTTATAGTAATACAGTATATATTTTTCCTGTTTATGATGCTTAGGTACCTGCAGCGTGAACTGTTGGCAATATCCGAACACTCCAGGTTTATTGGGAAAAGAAACGACAGAGTAGGCCAAGAAGGATTATACTGCCCACACAGATTTGCATACTTTCCTGGTGCCTCACTATTTTCAAGTACAAAATGGAAAGTTGTGATTATCAAAATGAAGTTAATTTAGAAAAATATTCCCAATTGTGTCAGCTAAACATACTAATATTTCCGGTAGGTTCATAATTGTAATGGACAATGCCTGCCTCTACCGCTTAGTGCATAAAAACAAAGCCCCTACAAGGGCTTCGTGTCATAGGGAAATGTAAGACTGAATGGAAGTAAACAATTTTGTTTAGAGGGTGATGATTACATTGATAAATGCCAACATTGATGTATTATGTAGAAGAACATATTTAAATATGTGGCTATGAAGTAGTCAGGTTGCCACCGTAGCATTGTAATGTAAATGCAGTACAATATATTGTATCTGAAACACTGTAAATTCTCTTGTCGCTAATAAAATAAAACAATACTGTGAGTGTTACAGTGACAGCAACAATAGAGAAAATTTTGTCAAGTATGCATTTTAGCGTGTAAAGGAACTGATGTAACAAAGGTATGTTTTGATAGATTTTTTTGTGATAAGTGGGGAAATTTAAAGAGTTACTTTTTTTTTCATTGATTTTTACCTTACTATACTTATCTTTAAGTAGTGTATTTCATGACGTCTAACTGTGAAGAACTATCTAATCTTCTGGATTACATATTTCACACAAGTTTCCTGAGAAGGTGTGGCTTTTATTATCATGATATTCCTTGCTAACAGTCATTTTCTGTGTTTCAGTTTTGTTTCAGTTTGGCTAGTTTCAGTTAATTTTTGTGTAATTAAAAAAATTTAGTTTTCTGAAATAGTATGTTGGCATATTTACTGACTTGGCATTTTATGAATTTTAAAATAGGACATTTTAAAATTAAAACATAACAAGGTTGAACAATACAGTTTGTGTACAGCAAATATAGCTTATTTCATGCTAAAATTTAAAATGGTACTTTGATGTGATATTCTTGTTTACCTCTACAGCATATGGCAATGGTGGGCCTTTACACTCATTGAAAAATTATATGTTGCATAAGGAAACCATACTACCATCTTGACATCTTCAAATGTTTTGCAAATGGTCTGGTATAATTTTTACTATCCGTATCATTGTGTCGCTCGAAGAGGTGAAGTGATAAATCTTCCACTCACTGGTTCATATAAATAACACTGTAAATACAGGCAGGACTCAACATTATTCTGAACCTGCAACAATTTTTAATAGAATCATTAGTACATGAAAGGCAGTTATTCTGAAACAATGTACAGTATATCAAGACGTTTTCAATAGAGGACTTGAGGAGTATACACATTTTTGAACTTTTTACTAGTATATGTTTTTTATTGCAAGTAAGATCTGTTGACACACAGTTTTCCTGTTTATGAAACCAAACTTATGACCTAATAGTAAAAATGCATGAAAATTAAAATTTTTATTATTTTATCTGTACAATTTTTTTTGATAAGTTCTATCTGCAGAATTAAGTGCTTGTTAGTTCTGTTATTTTTCTTTTATTTAATTCCAGATAGTCTAACTAGTGATTCACTCCCGTAGTATATTTTCTGACATAGATTATGACACGTAAAAATTGTTTACAATCATCCAAAATACACTGTATTTGGTTTGTAACAATTGCTGCAATATAAAAGTCTACACATGGTAGTACAAGTATAGTCTGGCTCATGTAATTTTTCTATATTTTGACTTTTCTCTTCTGATAATTATGTCTGGCAGTTCCATTTTTTTAAATTTTAAACCTACCTGGCTTCCTGGAAAAGCACTGTCTCCACAATCCTATTTACATAGACATTTATCGGAAGTGAACTGTCAAAATATGGAAGTCGTACAAGAGATAGACTATAGGGTTGGTCTGAATCAAATGTGTTGTAAAGAATTTCTGTATATTGAGAATCCAGTAGCCGCCAGGTAGGAAGACGTTTGGACACACATGCGCAGTTCCATCCGGCCTGCCATGTTAGTAGGCGAGGCCGTACCCCTCCGGCCAGGGATAGTCTAGGACAGAAGCATCTGTGCTGCGCCGGTGCTGTTAGGTATGTTGGTGTATGTAGTGGCATTGTGTACCTACACACACATCTACTACTATTTGGCATCGCTTGTACCTACATTTGACAGGCAATGGGTGTGAAGGGGTAGTTGGCCGCTCTCACTCTAGCAGTTACCCTCTCACTTATTTTACTTCCCCTCGCTGGACCTTTTTTTAGTTGGAGCTATTCGTATAATTTTTATTGATTAATAGTTTGTAGCAAAGTTCAGTGTGATACTATAACAGAGTTTTGCTTGTATCCAATCATTAAATTTTGAGGCACTTTAGTCAGAAAAAGCAATTTTTACATTTTTTAAATTTGTTTGAGAGACTCTTACTAATATGCATGTTGTTTAAGGGACATTTTGTACATGACTGAAGTATTTTATTTCGTACATAGGCAAAATGTGTTCTTGTAAATTTGTTCTGTAAAATAAATCTCCCAGCACACTACAATGCATATGATATATGTGGTAGGCCCCCACCCCCTCTCGCCGCACGGTTCTAATTTCACTGGAAGACTTGGTTACAAAAATTTTAATTTGAAAAATTTGCCTGGTCTTTTTAAGTTTCAACACTAAATAAGTTTTATCTATTCTATGGACTTGTAAATGTGAGCAGTTCCATTTTTTATTTCAATCAAGTAAATAATTCTACTTAGGGAATGTTCACTATGTACTCTTTAGTTGTTGCGTGTACGTCTACGTAAGGTGAGTAGACTTTATATCTTGTTAACAGCGAGATCATTAGAGATGGTGACTTACAACTTCACACAGTGACATAAACCATCCCAGCATTCGTCTTGGTAAACCAAAGTGAGGATGGCTGGAGCTGATGTTCAAACCCCAGTATTAAATATTTTGAAACCTTTTTGACATCTGCAATTTTAATAAAGTACTACTGTAGTTTATTGTAAAAATACCATTTTGGTTGTGTATTTTGTTATCATTGACTGTTAACACGTTCACTGCTGGTGACCTATATAACCACTGAACAGTACACAGGCATAACCTCCTGAAACCAATGCAGGACTGACTCTTACCAGGTTCCATTCAATAAATTCTAGTGCTCAGAATTATGTTGGAAGTCATAATTCAGTAATTATGGACCACTACTTTTACCATAGTACATCTGCTCTAAGAAGTTGCAAAGGTCAAGAGGATGTTTAAAATTGTATACTATCTTATCAAACCTCATCCGTTCTAAAGATAAGCTGTACAGTAGATATAATTTACTGGCATTATAAATAATACAGTCATATTGCATCACGTGACATTCAACTGTACTTTTGAGATATACTGAAAGCAATTATGACAATATTTTGCTTTTTTTACATTTTGATGAGCCTAATGAAAGAAGTTTTGATAACTTAACGTGGAGGTGCACCAATACCATTAAGCTAGTTTGACTTGCTAACACAGCGTGATATGGTGGAAGTAATGTTACATTATTTAATGCTTAGGTTAGATACTTGTTTACATAAAAATAGTGATCAAGTTTATGTAAATACATGTAATACAGTCTTTCATGAACATTTTTATCACTTCTTTTAAGTGCTGCCAGGTCTATAAGCTTGAGTTTTCATGTAAACATTACAGGATTACAAAGTGGTTTTTGAAACAGAAACAAGTTGATAAAGCCTCATGTTAAAATGGCAAGTAGCATGATAAAAACCAGCTTAGATCACTTGTCGCAGTTTTACAAATGATATACTATACAGTATTATTAAAGCCACTCTTTAATTAGTAATTTTAGTTGGCATGCAACTGATTTAGCATTCATCGTAAAATTATTTTCAGTAAAAATGTGTGCATTAACCCATGTTTAAAAGCTATGCTAATGATGCAACATTCAAATAATTTTTGGGAAATCAGGGTATTTTTTAATGGGTAAAAAGAAACTCATATTCTATTTGGCCAAGTTCGTACAAGTTTTCTAAGTTTTATAGTTTTTGTGATGTTTAGAAGTGAGAATGCTTTGAAAATAATAATGGTTTTCCTTAATACATTGCAGTATTTAGGATTTTGATTGCTTTTAAGATTATAGTAAAATTTTTTTGAAACTTATAAGCCACGTTAAAGTGGCTGACAAGTTACCATTTATCAATTTTTATTTGTGATGAATGTATTCAACAGCATTTGAAAATGGCCAGTCTACAGAAATAAAACATAGTATATCTTCCTAATTAAATACAGAGCGTATGATATACTGTCATATTATATAATTTGGTTCTGATTTGTCACATATTTTTTATTTAGCTACACCACAAAAATAAACTTATGTATTCAAATCTTGGATGCTGTACTATTAATATGTAATGTTTAATTTCAATCAGTTGTATGGTTCTCTAGATAATTAGATATGACAGCAAATAATTTTTATAGTTATACTTTATCCTAACTGCAGGCCTACAGCAATGAAATTGTTCTGAATGTATTAAAATTTTTTTGTTTCAACTGATCAATTAGTTTTTGAAAAATTATTTAAAGTGTTTATTTATTTTCATTGTAATCATCTTCCAAATAGCTGCATGCAACATTATACCCTTCTAAAGTCAACACGTAGATGTTGAAATGTAATTTGGTAAAATTCAGTCCAGTGGTTCCCAAGATATGACACAACATTCTAAATTTTCAAGTAGCCACCTTTTCTAAAAAGTTAGCGTCTGATGTGGTTGTAAACCATAAATACAAGATCTGGTTGACTAATACCATATTTTAACCAGTTCGAAGGGATTTGGTGCACACATTCAAGAGTTTTTAGATTGGACACACTTTGACACACACACATAACCTACAGAGATAAGGAAGCATGCACTCAAAAACTTGAATTTCCTTCGGAAAGTAGATAAAAAATAAATGTCTTAAATTTGTTCTTCCTTAATTTATGCCTTTGTGTACACCTGTGTTTTGATAGTATTTTCATTCTTCTCAGATCATCTAATTTGTTGTTAAAATTATGTATTAAGATAAGTTTAATAGATGTAAAGCTTTGCTAAACAGATACTTTCGTTTTCTAATGCTGCAGTATTAATAATTTAACTGATAATTTTCTCTGCCAAGAAAATTTACACAGTAACTATAAACCTCTTCCCTTTAGCCTGTGAGGAGATGTGCACTGTCCCGCATAGTAACTGTGTGTGCCAAGGTGTGACCAGAGCTCAATGCTACAACTAAGTACTGTGTGAGAATTTTTCTGGTCTGTAGTTCAGTGTCTGTCCTTGAAACTCGAGTTTTTGCAGCCCGGTGGTAATATCATTCTCAGGTGTCATCACTATCATGCCAGATAAGTAATTATGTTGCAAATGTGCAGATAATTGGCATCTTGTTTTTAGTAGCCGTAGAACTATAAACACAGGAAATGAGAAACTTTTAGACATTTGACTCTGAGTTCTTGGAAAGGTATCAACATGTGTTCTACATTTCCATGTGCACTTCTTCATTTTGTTGCCTTGTATGTTTTATTTGCATCTGTTCCTTACACTGCAGGTACAATATTATTTTCTTTTAAATTCTAGATAAGAGTTTTTATAAGTAAAATAATATTCGGCAGTATTCTAGGTTAAAGTTGTAAGAAATAATAGCAATGTGATTTTTTTTTATTAGTGTGAGTGAATGATTATTTTCACTTATGTGCATTCCATATCATGTCTTGTTCATAAGTGAAGACACTTTGGCCAGCACATAGTGTTGAGGTTTTCAATGCTGATGAGAGATGATATGAGGCTAGTATGGAATAATGCTGAAATGAAAAGGTGGGGGAATCGAGAGATTCAAGAGGAAATCTGTGAACCAACAGAATTATATTGTTCTTAAGTAATTGATTGGTTAAATTTTGATTCCAACATTGCTGTACCTTCATAATATTGAAGGTAAGAAAATAAAAGCTGAACTAAAACTGATTTGTTTAAATCAATACAATTTTTCTTATGACTTATATTTACCACTGCAGCGAAATAACATATTTAATCAAAATCCCAAAAAATAACTAAAGTTTTGATATAGTGTATGTTTGAATGGGTATTGCTAATTTAGTTTGAACAGATATGGAAGTGGTGTTTTAGGTTGTTACATAATTCTTGTGTGAAATGTGGGGAAAGTGGAAGTACTGTAAAATTCTGAAGAAAATTTTAGTATGTCATATCTACATCATTCATGGCTGCTAGGCAGATTCTTC
This sequence comes from Medauroidea extradentata, assembly GCA_003012365.1. Classification (NCBI taxonomy): domain Eukaryota; kingdom Metazoa; phylum Arthropoda; class Insecta; order Phasmatodea; family Phasmatidae; genus Medauroidea; species Medauroidea extradentata. The sequence continues at coordinate 113,361 of PNEQ01000090.1, forward strand.
TATAAGTTTATTTTTATATAGGGCAGAGGTGGACAGGTACCTAGTAATATTTTACTGAATTAATTGTAAACCTTGCAAAAATATTCTGAAGAATTTAAAGGTGGGACTTGGAAAAAAAATACAGAAGGCACATTGTTTGCATTATGTTAGTAACTTATGTAATATGTAAATTGAATTCATTTAAAAAATGGACATGGAAAGATATTAATATGCAAGTACGATTCACTTAATAACTGTCCTTTTACAAATTGATGAGACTTATATCAACTGAACTTATATCACTGAATGATGTTAGGATGGAGTTTAGTGCAATGCAATCCGGTATTGCAATTAAGAACAATGGAGTTGCTGTGATTATGTAATTAACATTGTCGGGATGGAAGTATGTGAGGGCTTTCCTCTCCCAGGATTGTAATATTCTTAGACGTTCGAGGACTTGTCCTTGCATGTCCACCTCTTACTTCACATCTTTTTCCATTTTCTCCTTTTTGTTACTGATTCTAAAACCACGTGTTTTCTTTTTTTTTTTTTTTTTTGTGGTAATGGCCTGTTTTTGTATTATCTTTGTTTCTGTGATGCATGTATTTGCCTGCAGTTAAAGTTAAAAACGTTAAAGTACATGTTTTATCATTATTATTACATATATAAGTTCAAGCATTTGTGCATGGTTATGTATGTATTTATGTATAGACATCTCATCCTTAATTTTCAAATAAGTTTATGATAGTTATAACTTTTGAATTGAATTATAATTCAGTGTAAATTAATTTTTTTAACACATGAAACCCAAAAGTGAAGTGTGATTACTTAGAAAAGTTCTCAAGTCAATGTTCAGAAACAATTTATGGGCCGCGGTGGCCGAATGGTTAGACCATTCGCCTCCCACCAAGGCGATCTGGGTTCGATTCCCGGCGGGGTCGGTCCCCAGATTTTTGCGTGTGGAAATCATGCCGGACAATGCCGTTGGTTGTCGGGTTTTCTCGGGGATCTCCCGTTTCCCCCACTTCATTCCAGCGCTGTTCCATACTCACCTTATGGCACCCCTCACTAGTGCTAAAGACTTTGCTGTTAAGCGTTGTTCAAAATCTCTCATTCACTCACCAGCGCTGAAAACAATTTCTTAGAACAATAATTTACACCAGTAAATTGCATTTACCTTTTTCTACTGTCAGTGCAGCGTTTATTTTAAATGTCACTGTTATGGAATTACTTTTGTTTTCGGCATTTCTTTCAAAACAAGATTTTCTACTGGAATAATTCATGTAATTTAATTAGTCGCTTCTTTCAATTTCCATGTTAAAGCTGGCTATAAATCACAAGCTGTGAAGACAGATGTAGTCACCCCTGTTTTAACATGTGGGGAAGGACCGCACTGGAGCTCCACAGAGAATGTCCTTTACATGGTCGACACAGTGGGAGAGAAGGTTCTCAGATACGACCCAGCAACCAACACCACCACTTCTGTTCGCATTGGTAAGCACTGGAATTCATAATAGTCCATTATAGGGAATGCTAAAGCCCCAGTCTCCCTTTGACCTTTCCAGAGATCTGTATATAAGATGTTCTAGGGGGGAATAATAATATCTAGGGGGCGAGGGCTAAGCCACCCCCAAGACATTACCTTTCCAGGTAATAACTGTACTTTTAAGTCTGTACATTGTCAGAACCGTTGGTCTTGACAATTTTATTTTAATTAGACAGTGGCAATTTTAACTATATATGTACTGGCTAACAATAGATTATTCCATGTGCTCAAATTATTTTAATTTATTAATGAGTAATTAATTGTATGAACTACTGTAATAAAGTAGGCTTGTAATATACACTACTGCTGCATAACACACAAGTGTGTTATATTAGTTTTCTTAAAAAGAAAGCATAATTTAGAAATAAATAACATGGTTTCGTAATAGTGTTTTAGCCTCATTTACTTTGAAAGACCGTATCTCATTTCTTTTTGCTGCTCTGCACAGTAACACCATTACTGTACCTATTTTGTGGAGTAATTTAAATGTCATAGGAAGTCAGTTGCAAAATACATACAGGAACCCTACATTTTAACTAACAGTATAGCACAAGATAAAAAATTGTCCCAGTACCACAAACCATAAATCTTTTTTTAAACTTTCTGCACATGAATGATTAGGTGAACGTAACCTAGAGGAATAGTTTATTATTACATATTTTATTTAGAGTTACAAAGAAAGATTTTCACAGCGCAAATAAAAACCCTGGCAAGATAAGTTGTACCAGAAACTGGAGCCAACACTGACAGAAAATAGGGCTGACTGACACTACGTTCAAACTTCAAAAGTTGTGGAGGAATTTAAACTGAAGGAGGAATCAAAAAAAGCCAAGGGTGTCACAGTTATGTTCACTTCATATAAGCAAAATCTGCTGTTCATAGATATTACCTATAAGAGGTCTGACGATAATAAACCATAATGCCAACAGTTCACTTAAGCATTTGTTAGTCACTGAACTAATCATGATTAATGATATTTACTTTTCATCATATGCAAATTTTTCTATAAAATACGTTTGGTTGTTTTGCTGGTAATTGTCAGTACATACCTTAAATGAAATTAATATACAATACATGTATAGAAGTCTTCATTCAATATCTCTGTGTTAAAATTTTGCTAGTGCAGAAGAACGTGTAATAATCATTTTATCCTGTTTAGAAAAATAAATATTTTACCATTCTCATTGTTCTCCAAAAAGAAATTTTGTTTAGCATTTTGTAATTTGTACTTTAGGAGTGTATTAAGAGTATAAAATAAATTTTATTTAGTGTTGATGCAATTAAAATGTTTGTTTAGATTGAGTCTTATTCCAAAATTTTCCCAATTATGCCTCAGGAAAAATTTCAAAACTGAGCAAACTGTCTCTGAAACACACTAAACTATTGTTTCTACTAAGCATTCACTAGGTTAATTTTTCTGGCAGTATTACAGTTGTACTCCTTTTATACATTTCTTAATGGCCAGTTAAAAATTTTTGCAAAATGAAATTAAGTGTAAAAAGAGAAAAATTTATAATGTAAAAGTTTCAAAAGCGAGGGGCGTAATAAATTGTTTTACTGAATAACATTTTTTTGTATGTCTTAATTTGTGGTTATCAAAATTTGGAGTGTTTCAAATTTAAGAAATCCCATAACCTTGACAAGGCCAAAAGTTTTGTCACATCAAAAGGTAACATAAATATAATATTTAGCCATACAATGATAAAGAAAGATTAATTTGTTGCATTTGCTTTATTATTTTATGTTATTAGCAATTTTTCTGAACCATACATCTATATGTATATAATTTTACCCAGTCAGCTCTGGAACTTACCAGTATTCATTGCTCATATGTTTCCAACTTACTTGTAAATGAATAAATGCTCCGTTGGTAAAGTTTTCTAACATGAGGCTAGTGATTTGTGCAACATGGTGTATTTCTCATGGTCTGCGTAAACTTTTTATGCATTGAATAGCTCGAGTGTGACAAGTGAAAATATTAATTTTTACAGACAGCAGTTCTGTGTTGGAGAAAATTGCAAACTATAATTTTTTTCTTTCTTGTAGGTGGAGGACAGGTGACCTTTATAGTTCCAGTGAAAGGGCAGAAGAATAAGTTTTTGATCAGTGTCCAGCGATGTTTCAACATCCTAACATGGGATGGACACAGCAGCTACTTCCGGATGAATCAAGTAGCTTGTGTGGAAAATGACAAACCAGGCAACAGACTCAATGATGGAAAGGCAGATTGCAGTGGCAGGTTGTGGACAGGTAAGACAGTGATTAGATCATATTATTGCTTTGGAGATATTTGTGGTAAAATGTTTGGTGATGTTCAAAACAATATATACTGTTTCTTTTCTTCTTTGGGAGCCACTGTAGTGTAATGATCAGACCACTTGAGTAGGCTTTCACAGCTGTTGTCATGACAGTCTTGGCTTTTGGGCTGAAGCTGCATCTGGTTAGTTGTGGTAAGCGAAAACACTGAAGATGAGAGCTGAAATGTTCAGCGAAACCTTGGCTGGTTACAACAACCAACCAGGCGCGGCTCTAGCCCGAAAGCCAAGACCGTCTAAATCATCATTGTTTACAGTTCAGTGCTGCACAACTTCTACGATCACAGGTGTTTGAGTTCAGATAAACTGTCATCACGTAACATCATGTATCTGGAATTGTTTGTTTGTTAGGAACATTAATCTTGGATTTTAATTTTAATTTAGGGTGAATATATAGTTGTAATCTTAGAACATACTAAAGTTGGATGGTAAAATAAAAAATAAAAAAATAGGAACTAAAATCACAACAGGAATTTGGGTGTCATGGTTTTCATTAGGAAAAAACATTTTGTTTTGTGGCATTGCCCCATTAATTAAGTTGATATTATCTTACGTGATTTTAATTGTTTTAAACTGGTGTGGGTACTGTATATATATATTACACTTTGGTTCTTAATTTTATTATTTTACTGTCTGATTTTTTGCATGTCTTTGAAGAATTTTTACCACCGTCTGGCATTATGTACGGATTTACAGTATTTAATACTGTATGTTGTAAGATTATAGTTTTACATTCACCATAAATAAATTTAAAATCCAAGATTGATTTTACTACCAATCAAACAATTTCAGGTACAGTCTGTTATTCTAAATTTGTATGAGCTTGAAAACTAAATAGGCCTACGTAGTATGTAAATGAAAGTAACATTTTCTAATGAAACAAATAATTTCTCCTCTGAAAATTTATTTACTGGAGCTTCACATGTTGTTTCACCAATATAATTTAACTATGGAGCAACTTAATATTTATTACATGGGCTTGAAATTATTATACGTACACTGGGCCCTTGCATTTCAGCTTAGTCTAATGTCCGTAATTAAATTGCACCTGTTCTATCCCAATACCAGATTTGTTTAAGTACACATAAACAGTATCATACAATGGTGCCTATACTTTATTTATTTTGTGGAATGAATAGTAAGTAGTACATTGTGAGATAGTAATGTCCCTTCTGTATTTGTAGGGAGCAAAATGTGAAGCAAAAGGTTGTGGCCCTGTTCAAACCAAGCAAAGGTTCTGTTGTTTTTTTCATTCTTCACAGGGCAACACAAAAACTGGAAAAACCAGACTAGTATATTTGTTTATGTGTGAAAGAAAGTTTTCTAAATTTGTTATCCCTAGTATCTATTTTGGTTCTTGAGTTTCTGTTGAGTGTGTCCTATGTCATATTGCCTAGTTGTGGATGTAAATAAAAAGTAGCATATTGCTGAGGAAGCGCTACATGTTAATAATAACCTAATAAGTTGCCTAGTACAAATTTTGATTAAGTGGTTTTTAAAAATTTCCCACGTTCCTCCATTATGTGTATTTATTTGGGAAGTTAAGATTATTTCAGGGATTGTAAATAGAGTTCAGCATTAATACCTACAGGTAACACTAGTGGTTTCAGTACCAAAATGATTTTGGCACTTCTTTTAATAACGCTTTAACAGTCACTTCATATCAATTGTATCAATGTATGAAAAGAAGGAAGGCAAATGCAATTGAAGATAATTTAGATTTACTTTCACTTTACACATCAATTTGTTTTGGAATCCTTCAATTTATTCCATAGCATTGAGTTAACCTTTCTATCATTGACATATTAGTTCCATAGCCTTAGAATTAGTGTAATATTGAATTACTTTTCATTTTACCATTTTTTTTGTTAATTTTTTAATTGTAGTCAGTATGAGTACCAGTATACTTACAGGGTTACTAAGAATTATGTAATACCACTTGTACAAATATGTAAGTGTTAAGTTTAAAGTTTGTGTTTAAGGTTGCTGAAATACTTAGTTAAGGTGTGAGAGTATATAATTTTCACACCCCATCACGTGTAGTGATGTGATGGCTGCTCATTAGGTAGTCCACAACTGAATTACATTAGTACAACTTAAGATTTGTGTCAGTAATTCTTTCCAATTATTGTTTATCGTTTAATTTTTTGTGGTTTCTTTTTATTGCACAAGTTTTTTTAGTTTACTTTGTATTCATGCAAAGAATTTTATGTGTAGTAGAGGAAAGTATTGTTGCTTTTCATGAGTCAGTTGGTTGAAACACAGAAGCTAAAAATATCTGTTTCATGATTATTTAGGAAAATACCTAACACAAATTTTCAGTCATGCCCCTTCTTGTAATCATAACCCCCATGATCAAGGTCAGTAAAACATTGCCTCAGTTCAATAAAATTTAAATTTCTTGAGAACTCTCCCACTATAAATAGTTCTTAAGCTACCCCCAAAAAACCGTATAATGTTGCTGTTTTATAAAAGGTTTTCGTAGATAAAAGAATTAAGTATGTACATGTGTGAGTCCATAGATGTGTTTCAAATTACGTAGATAAATTTCTGAGTGCAAAGATAATAGCCTTCTTCAAATCCATTTAAAATGTTTTGTGACGCGTCCTTTGCGTCTTGCTGCGTGTTGCTATTTAGACTATTGCTGTTGTAGTCTACTGCAGTTGGTGTTGAGGTTATGTTAAGTTTGCGCGTGCTCCGGATAGCTCAGTTTGATTTAACTTAAGGGTTAACTAACCATCTTGACTTCACCAATAACCACTCATTTACTCAGTCAAAGGTTGATTTATTTTTTGTTTAACTTTGACAGATGTTTACAATAGGCGGTTATTTACAAATCACAAATA
>PNEQ01000090.1:121046-152159 GCA_003012365.1 Medauroidea extradentata
AAAAGATGAATTTAAATTAACATGTCCCCAATTACTAGGTTATTGAATTCTGTTGTATCATACCGGACACCTGACAAACTCACCCTGAAAATGGCATATAGCCTGTTAAGAAAGATTTACATAACATAAATTTAAATACAAAAATAAAAACACCTTTTAAAGATTTAACCAAGATGGGGAAATGGCTGAACACTTCACAGTTTGTTATGTAAGTTACAGCCATTTATTTAATCAGTAGAGATATTTCAATTGTTTCAATGTTTCCGTAGCACATGTAATGTTTGTGATCATAATATTTTAGAAAAGTATTTCCAAACTCAAAAAGTAATGGTATTATAATTAAATTGTCATGGAATTTATTGGCACTATAATATGGTGCAGCCTCATTTTTTTTCTGAACAAAATGTAAGACATATTTGTATGTACAGGTTACAGAGCCTGTAATTCCAGAGTGAATGAAAGTGTGTTGGGTAAATTTGATAACCTTGCCCAAATATCAAAGTGCTTGCTTCAATTTTGTAATTTCACATACAAAAGAAAGTAAAGAAATCATATATTTTATTTGCAGATGTGAAGAAGGGTCCAGGGCCATCAAGAAAAGGGGAAGGGCAGGGAGGCAAATACATAGTGGCCCGGTGCTGTCTGAGAGTTTATTAGAAGTTATTGAAAATATGTTTTATCCACTTATAACATTGTTTATCCCATTAATATTGCATTCAGGCAGTTAATTTCGTAGTATATAACAATAGAATAAAGCATTGGCCACTAGGTTAACCAATTAAATATGTAGACAGAAAGTTGAAGTACTCACAGGCTGGTACTTATTGACAGAAACACACGCTGAATGAGACGAACACAAAGTCGCGCAAGTGCGCGGTTGCATGAAATTTTGCAGACCTAAGTCTGCTTCATCAGGCAAGAAGTTGAGGCACACTGAGTTATGGTGGCGGTGGAAGAGCGGTTGGTGTTCCTAGCGACGAGGAAGTGTGCTAGAGCATGGCAGGAAGATTCAAAATGAAAGGCTGTGAAGGTCTGAGTCTTCAGATGGCCACCCAATCTTTGCAACAAACTAGTACACTCTAAACTTCAACCAACAACATCCAACACCACTATGTCTGCCCCCAAAGTATCACAGAGGATCACACCCCTGCAGTAAACAACGCTGTGCTTCCAGCGCTATCCATCAACCCTTCACTTTATTCACCAGCAAACTTACCAACCACTCATATCCCATACAAGGCAACTATGAGTACAATTGTGCAACAGAAAACCTGATATACCAGCTACAGTATGAACATTGTAATGCTGAGTATATAAGCCTGGCCACCAACACGCTCAGACAAAGAATGAAGGGTCACAGAGCAGCCACTAAACAAGCTATAGCCGGGAAAGTGGACATATTGGAGAAGCCAGTTGCAGCTTATGCTGCTTCACATAAACAAATATTTGACTCCTACTACAGTACAAAAGTCGTGAGAGCTTCACCCTCTTCAAGCAACAGTTCAGAACTCAGGTGCTGGAAGCTATCTCATCAATACCTAACAAAGTTCGGACAACCACGAGGTCTCAATATCAGATAATCCAAACAGTACACATAACACCCTCAAACCCTCGCAGCCTTTCATTTTGAATCTTCCCACTGTGCCCTAGTTCACTTCTTGGCCGCTAGGGACACCAACCGCTCTTCCACCGCCAATTTCTCAGCTGATGAAGCCGACTTAAGTCGGCAAAATGTCATGCAACCGCACACTCATGCGACTTTGTGTTCGTCTCATTCATTCAGTGTTTCTGTCAAGGTGTACCAGCCTGTGAGTACTTCAACATTCTGTCTACATACGTATTTAATTGTAAATATATAACTTGTAACTTAGAGAAGAGGGTAAAAAAGGTGGATTTCGGATGGCAAGGGCAGGAGCCCCAAAGACTTACTTGCATAGGGGCCTGGAAATCCTGCCTGGAAGGATCTAGCAAAGCGTACTCAACCTGTTGAACAGACAATTTTTATTCCTTGTTAGCCCTGAAGAATGATCAAAGTAAAACAAGATATATAGAAGTAGAAGCAATGGAATAAGGTGGCAAGGATGAAACTCTTAGCAAACCACCTTGACTCCAGCATTAGTGAACGTATTGTCTGATGCAAAATATCCAATTTCGCACTTGGAGACTGACCACGGGTTGCCAAGATTGGAAGCAGGTGTAATAATTGTATGACTGTGAAGGCTCATGAAAAATACCTGGGAGCTTATAAAGTTCATGCAGATTTGTGTTTTTTATTTTTTTTTTTAAAGTGCTTTTTGTGTACCAGCCAATTAAAACACAACTCTCCCTCTTTTTTTTTTTTTTTTTTTTTTTCGAAGGAAGTGTGTTTTATAATAACACACTTTGCAAAATTACTGTTCTACTTTATGCCTAGAAATATATTTTTTGTTTGTCTTCTTTTTGTTCAGGTACCATCGGACGAGAGATCTCTCAAGGAGTTTTTGAACCTGCCGGAGGAGCTTTATATTCTGTGGACAAGACATTTCAGATTGTCCGTCACTATGCTGGGATCAGTGTTTCAAATGGTATTGCTTGGAGCCCTGATCACAGAACTATGTTTTTTGTAGACAGCAATGCTTACAGAGTTTATGCATTTAAATTCAACAGTACATCAGGAGACATCAGTAAGTACAATACAAAAACTTTTTTACGGCTGTATGAACGTAAATTTCTTCCTGAAATAGTTTCTTTCTGCCATCCTCATAAAGTAGTTTTATTAATCAAACTTTCTAGTATTTAAATTATTGGTATGTTAGTATAGTATTTGTATCTTTGTACTCCTTTGACAATTTGAAACTGGAACTGCATACTTTACCTGTGCGTGCTTTTTATGTACTCAGTATGGGTTTCCGGCTTACGTTTACCAAGAAAATTATATTGATCTTTTTGGCTTCTACATTACCCCTGTACATGTATTTTTGGTATAGTAGAATATTTGAACAACTTGCATAGTGGAAATAATTTAATCTTGTGGTTGTTAAACCATCCTTTTATACATATACTGTAAGATCATCCTTTATTCCGAGCTGTGGTTCATATTGGTGATGAATACTGCGAGTTTATGTTGCCTATCTCCCCTGCACTGGATGATAGATGAAAACTTTCAGGAAATAAAATTATTTGTGAACTGCATGCTACCTCATTTTACATTAAATTGAAATATACCATATTGTTTAAAATATGATAGGTTTATGTACAAAATTTGATTTTATTGTTGACGCTTATCCTTTACAAATCGCGCACTTATTCACGTTCCATGTAATCTATCACCATCCAATCAAGACTTTGCATGGCCATGCGATGAGTGTTTCAACAAAACACAGACAATGAGAATAGAAACTGTGACTTACAATTTGTCATTAGTAGTGCTCCTAAAACCTTCTAGAACCACTGTCTGTAGCAAAATTATCTACAGAAACCCTATAAAGCTAAAATATGATCAAAATCTGATATTCCCAATGCAAGTAACCATGTAGGACGATGTAGAAAAGAAACATAAATGTTAGTACCAACAAAGTACCAGAAATAAATACATAAATACGTACTGTAATCACAGTTTTTTTACTTTTTTGGTACATAATATATGTATATTCTTTAGTTTCATTTTTTGATACTATAAAATTAAGAATTTGGTTGAACCTTAGACCCAGTGGTGGCCGGTCAATGTTTTGAGCTCAGTGCTCTGAATATAATGTCCTTCACCCCCTCCCCCGCTAAATCGCTATACTTTCTTTCCCTGCTAATAATCATATTTCTAACTCAAAGGTATAGTACTTTTGCTTTACATGTATTGAGAAATTGCACTGCGTTTCATGGCAAGCAGTAATGTAGCCAATAAAGTGTGTTGTAAAAAACTTTCAACTTAAAGATATTATCTACAATGTATAGGTACTCGTTAAATACACAACCAATGAATACCACTAACGGCAAGTTAGTATCCTACAATCTCAGTTTCTATACATTTGTTCTTACTGCGTTCCCTTTGTGTTTCCTCACGATTAATGTGAACCCGACTCGTAGATAAAATGCCAACAATATCGCATGTGAGACGTCTTAAGACTACATTAGAGTTCGGCTTGTCTAAATGCAGACGCAATTTTATAACGCGCGCGAAGTAGGCCTATGCTTATCTTCAGCCCCGCATCGGCATATCATTTTGGTACGGTTAAATAAATATTCCGCAATTATGAAAACTAGACGTTTCATGTGCTTGTGCACTCTAAAATCAACACATACACTGCACAGCTCGTTTTATTATCAGCTAGGCTTTAGATCTACGATATTTGTGATTACAATTATGAAACATGTAAATAAATGTGTGCAGTTCGTACCACGTCCATTCAGAAAGCAAACTTGTCACTAATAAACCACGGACACAAACCTTACAATAAGTTTCCACCTATGCTCAAGCAACACAGAATTTTCACAAAAATGAATCAATATTGTAAAATTCGACTTACCAAATTGTCCCATCATAAAACGTCGGTAATGTATCCATTGGGCCAAAGACTAATAACATACATTCTACTGCAGTTCGTTATTTATGCGCAGTATCACATTACTGACGCCCACAACTTACAATAATAATATATAGTAACGTACTATTCATAAAAGTTATTCTAAGTCAGCTACACATCCATGCGACACCGAAAACTACTTTGTTTACCGGTCTGCAGTGTACAAACACGTGCGCGACGCGAGCGGCCATCATTGTCAGTCCGCTGACGTAACTGTCGCGCGCTTGCGCAGTAGATAGCAGGGCTACTCTGCTCATTGCACGGAGCAGATGTTGATAAAGGCGAGGTTCCTGCCTCTCTCTACGCCTCTGGCTAGGACAGGGGGTAAGAAAGAGGACTGACAGCCGTGCGCTAGTCTGTGGGAGCACCGAGCAAGGTTTACACCATGGAAAAGGACGGCTTACACGAGCGAAATTACTTGAGAAAATTCCGTTCGCCTATAAAACTTAGCGCAAAGGTGTCGATCTCTTATAAAGAAAGGTTAGAAGTATAAATTGTGTCACATTACCTGAAATTTAATAAAATTAAGTACACAATAACTTTGTAAAAGTTTACTCAGTGCTACAGCACGAGAGCACGGCCTTACGCACCGCCACTATAATTATAATTATTCAAGACCTATAATTATAATTATTCAAGTAGCTGCAGCTTTATTTTTGTTAAATTAAGCCGTCTATGTAGCCTAAATTTCTCGAGAGCTTCTACTGTTATCTGTGAAACAACATAGTAAATCATCTGGCTGGTGTCTTTGCCTAACAGTATTACTGAGGGATTTATGTGAAATTTATATTCATTATTTTATAAACCCACAAACATGTTAAAAACATCTAAAATTCTGTGAGATTAAAAAAATGTATGAATGCGTTTTGCAGGTGACATTCGTACTTTGGTTGACTTCAAGAAACAGAATATATCTGGGTTTCCTGACAGCATGACAGTTGATCGCAGTGGATCACTCTTTATTGCTTGCTATGGAGGGCAGCAGGTAAAAATTTAAATGTAGTAACCTTTAATCAGTTATGTCAGTACATATTTTTGAGTGGATTTCTGTGTGTAATACCTCAAATTAGTGAAACGTTACTCACAATTTTTTATTAATTTTTTCTTTTATAATTTTCATGATATTTTAGAAACACAATCATGATTGTATACTCTTTTAATTCCCTGTAAACAGATAAAACAAACAACTGCACCAAACACTGTGTAAGTGTATTGGGAAACATTGTATTGCAACACAAATAATTTCGTTCATTGAGAATGTTCCCCAAATAGTGATCATTATTTTATAAATGTAACTAAGAATAATTTTTTTAGTAAGCTTACTTCACTCTTGTTCACAAGTTTGATTTTGTGTAACTGATTACCGGACAGAGAAAATGCTATTCCACAGAGGTACAAATGCAATACCATAGATCTTGATAAAGGACATGTAGGATGTGCCAGTCACGATCTAAGAAGAAGGAGGTCTTGACAATCGCCTATCAAATTGTTGCCCTGATTCACCCTTTGTAATTTATTCTTTTTTATTTATTTATTTCAGTAGCACAAAGGCTGAAAAGAACAATAACTCTTTAAATATGCATACAATATTAAACTGTTGAATGGTATGAAATGAAATATCTAATTATAGAAACATGTACACAACTTTCTTACAGCAGTAGTCTAATAATAATTATACCTATATAGCAATACATTTTGACAATGACTTTACAGTGATATGAATTCCTTAAACATCATCATGCATCGCTGAATTAAAAGTTATTTGCTGCAGAAACATATTCTTTAAGAATTTCTTAAAAGTAGTAAGACTCGTAATGTCTTTTAATGGTTCTGGTAATTTATTAAATTCAGTCAATCCTTTGTCAAAAATAGACAGTTTTGCCAAATCAGTGACTGCAAATACTCAAGTAAAATGCCTTCTTTGATTTTAAAAATGAAAATTAGTGTATTACGTATATAAAAGTAACTTTTTAATACTCATTCAACCCAGTTCCGCAAACTTGTCTTGAATTTTTACAAATCTATCTTTTATGAGTATTGCTCTTATTGCCCTATTTTGAAGTACCTGTAATTTATCAATACAAACTTGATCAACAAAATTTATAATTGATGCACAATACGTAAAATGTTGAAGAACAATGTTGTGTACCATAACCTTCGATTTTTAGACAACTTGTACTTAGGATTACCTAACATGCCTATCTTTCGAGCACCTCTTTTAATTATGTTCTCTACATGCGACTTTATGGTAAATGATTTGTCGATTACAGCCCCTAGATATTTAACCCTTAGTTGTCTACCAACCACTAATTATTTAGCTTCTCTCGTTGACAAACGGTATTCCAGAGTACCATAATATATCTGATGCAATTTAATTACATAACATGCAAACGAAATGTGTTAGTTCTGACCCATTGGGACTTACAAATACCCGTAGCAACCTTTGAGAAAGTTTGGTTTTTACTGTTGGTGGCAGTTCAAGCAAAGAAAACGAATGTTGATTTTCACTTTTCATTGTTGACTTAGGTCTCGTTTGGTGTGTTATTTGGCGGTAATGTTACAAAAGTTTGGCTTTGTTTATTTGTTATTCAAGTTGCATATTATTTTGTGCGGATATTCATAATGATTATTTACATAAATTCATAATTTTTAAATAGTAGGACTTGCGGGAAAAAATATATTTATCTTCCTGGACTGCAGAGTACCAATGGGCATAAAGATCAAAGTAATGTTGGCTCTCTCAACAAGAAAATAGGTATTATTGTTTGGTGTTATTCTGTTTACTTTACAATTTGTGTTTAGTCCTGACATTATGTCATCAAGAAAATGAGTGCAGTATCTAAGTCCAGATGAAATATACAAGATGCTATTTGAAGAACTTCCAAGTGATAATGATACTGAATTGATACAGAAGTTGAATCTGACAATGAACAAGGTGAACATGTGACATGTAACAAGAGTTTGGAGAAAAGCACATTTGATGACATTTTTGAAAAAGAACTAAATAATATTCCTGATGTGCCATCATGCTCAACATGGAATAATTCACCATGTAATAATGAAGCAGTAGATGAAATAACGGTGGAAAACAGTGTTCGGGCGAATTCTGAAAAATCTTGCCCCAGAACTGAATACAGAAGTGAAAAGTTTCGTTCGAGAGTGGAGGTGTTGCAGGTGACAGACAAAGAAGTAAAAACACTGAAGCGCCGAATCATCTGTGGAGAAAACATGAAAAGGATATGGAATTGCAAGAATACACCCTATCTGAAGGAGTTGTTGAGGGATATTTCGATAGTTGCGACACACCTACAGAAATTTTTGTAACCCTTGTAAACAATCTGGTTGACATTTTAGTATACCAGAGCAATTTGCATGCTACTCAGAAGACTAAATCACTAAATCTGATGGACGAACTGTTTGCATTTATTGGGATAAATTTTTTATGTGCTTCCACAAATTGCCCAACTGGAGGCATTACTTGTCACTGGATCCAGCATTCTGTGAGCAAATGGTCAGAGAGACAATGTCTTGCAATAGATTTGATGAAATCCTAAGCCATCTTCATGTGAACGACAACTCGGCAATACCTCCAAACAATAAAGACAAAACGTGGAAACTGAAGCCTATGATAGAGGAGCTGAACAAGAAATTTGCAGCACCATATGATGGAACACGGGCTCTTAGTAGTAATGAGTTAGTCATTAGGTTCAAAGGAAAAAGTTAATTGAAGCTATTTAATCCCATGAAGCCAGTGAAACGGGCTATAAGATTTGGAGCACGGCAGATCTAAAAGGCTTCACCAAGAAATTTTCCGTCTATCAAGGAAAAAATGAACAGATGGAAAATGAAATTGGAAGTTTTGGGTTAGGGAAGCGTGTTGTGTTGTCTCTCTCCCAAGAAGTATGGAACAGCAATCGAATACTGTAATCGACAATTACTTCACATCTCTACCACTCCTAGACAAGCTATGTGTTGAAGGCACCCTAGCTTGCGGCACCATCACGCCACAAAGAAGAGGAATTCCACAACTTCTGGATGAAAAGAAAATGAAAAGAGGTGACACTGACTTCATGTTCTCCCAGATCGGTTTAAGTATATTCAAGTGAAAGGATACCAAAACTGTGCACCTGGCCTCAAACTACCATGGGTCTGAAATGACTGTTGTTGGAATGAGGGGTAAGGATGGAAAAAAGTCAGATGTTGTGTGCCCTCAGATTGTGAAGGATTACAATGCCTTCATGGGTGGCGTTGACCATGCAGACAGGCTCAGAATGACCTATGGCGTGGACAGACGAGCTAAGAAATGGTGGCACCGATTGTTTTGGGGCATGCTTGACATAGCCTTTGTCAACTCCTAAGTAATCTATACAACAGTAATGGAAGAGAAGCTTTCCCTGTTGGACTATCGAAAGAGTGTCTCTCAGGGATTGATGACAAAAAAAATTCTGCCATCTTCCAAGAAGAGACTGTCTAGCAAGAGAAGTGGTGAAGTGGGCTGTGCTGGTAGTGTCCACAAACGACGCGGTCGAGTGGAGTCTGGGTGCCCTGATGTGCGTTTGGGGAACAGAGGTGTTCATTAGCCCAAGTTCGTAAAACAGAGAGGACGTTGTGAAATGTGTTCGCTGAAAGGTATTCAGTTTAGGCCTCATTCACAGTGCTCACTCTCTAAATGTTTTCTTTGCTGTAATGAGAGCAAAAATTGTTTTTCTCTATACCATGGCATGGTATTAACAAAGTGTTCAATGAGACATTATGAGCTGATAGTTTCTGTAGACTGATAACTAAGTGAAACAGCTGTGTACGTAACATTGTCTATTACTCTTTATTTATATTTTATGTGAAAGTTGTACATGTATGTTAGGCTTATATTTTTGTAAACTTACAAGATTGAGTAAAAAGCCTTGGTAAAGTGATGACTATTTAGGAAGAACGTGAAATGATTACAACTCTTTAGGAAGAAACTTAGGCTAGTATTACTCTGTGTAAGGACTTCTAAGGGCCGTATCTATAAACTGCTTTCGAATGACAACCAACTGCTATCCCCATAGAGAAAGCGTTGGTGAGCAGTTGGTTGTCATTCGAAAGCCGTTTATAGATACGGCCCTAAGTGTCACTGCAAACTTCATAATTTTTGAAAATACTCTGTTAAGTCCTGTAAATGTAATTCATATAGGACGGTATGAATATTGCTTTCGATGTAGTAATTCTTTGTTTTGATGTTAATTTTGTGGCAGTGTAGGTCATAGCAGTACCTGACAAATGAAGTATATGGCCTATATGTTGATAATTGTTTGTTTACCCACATAATGTTCATTGTTTTGATGTGTCTTTTATAGTGTTGGAGACCATAGGTAATTCAGAGTACCGGGCAAAATAATGTATAAAGGGTTTATTTTTCAATAATATTTTGTGTTCCAACATAATAACGACTTAGTTATTATTATAAATGTGCATTAAAAATATAAGATTTGCCTAGATAGTTATATGTTTGGGCTGTCATACATGTTCAGTTTGATGGTACTCCACAGTATCGTCTGACAAATCAACCTGTTCTATAACACCATCTTCACCAAAAACAGTTTCAAAATTCATGTTTCTTTCTTCTTTACCTTCACCAATCACCATATATTTTGTTTTAGCTGTGTTCACTTTAATTTTATTTTCACACAACCAATTACGGTATATAAAGACTTTAGTTGACTGTTAATTTTTTTAACTGCATTTTGAAGCTCATGTGAAGAACAATGAACTAATGTGTCATCAGTGAACAAGTGGATTTCACAGTTACAAGCCAAGTCAATTATGTCATTGATATAAATTACAAATAACAATGGGTCTAAAATACTACCCTGTGGAACACCATTATCATTTTTAATTCTTTGAGAGATTGTTTCCTGGCACCTTATAACTCAATATCTGTCAGTCAAAATACCTTTTAAACCACTTTATAACTCTTCCGCCACATCCATATCTCTCCAATTTGTGAACTAATCTTGTACTGTCAGCAGTCTCAAAAGCTCTTTTTAGTCTAGAAAAACTGCCACTGTCTTCTTTTTGCTGTCTTTTTTTGTTTTCAAATCATTTACCACGTACAGTACTGCTGTTTTAGTTGAGTGATTTTCCCGAAAACCAAATTGATTGTTTCTCAAAATTTTCTTTTCTTTGCAATAGTGTTTCAATGGTTTGTAAACAGTTTTTTTCTAGTATTTTCTCCAGACTAGGCAACATACTGTATTAATGTGTCTAAACTCTTCACCTTTTTTGCACTTTTTCAACTTAGGTATAGGGGTAATAGCCTTCTTTATCTCTGCTGGTACATATCCATTCTTGAGTGAGATATTTATTATTTGTGCAATACGATTGTGTACTAAAGTGTCTATTTCCTTTAATACTTTCCCACTGATTCCATCAACTGATAATTTATTTTTAAGACTTTTTATAATTTTCAAAATTTCAATTTCATTTGTACGTAGTTCTAAATGTATTTAAGGTAGAGTTTTCACTTTGATAGACTTCTCCATTTACATCTTCAGTTGATATGGGTTTCACAATATCGCCTAATCTTCCCACGTAGTAATACTTGTTCAGACCATTCACAATTTCTTGATCGGCAGTTAATATTTTGGCGGCTAGTGGAACCTCTTTTATTTCATTTTCTGTATTGTAGGAAATTAGTCTCTTTAGTTCATACCATATCTTCTCTGGTTGATTACTCACATCATCAATCACTCTTTCCAAATGTGTCCGTTTTGCCTTTCTAATAATGTATAAACACTGGTTCCTGTGAGATTTATAAAGGTTCCGGTTAGCGTCTGTTTTGTCATACATTTAACGATTGTAACTATTGTCGCGGACCTGGATTGCAATTTTCACTTCATCACTAAACCAGGATTGGCAGTTTCTTATAGCCCTATAAGCTGGTTTTCTACAACCCTCAATACTAACTGTAATTAGATTTTTCAGCAATACTTACTCATTTTCTATACATATCTTCACTAACCGTGGAATTCCCATTTAGCATGTTTAGCTTTTCTTTGGATACAGTACTTAATTTAGAATATATTACAGTCAAACCTCTTTAATAAAAACCTGAAAGGACCAAAATTGTGGTTGTTTGTATTAAAAGGTGTTCACTAAAACCTTAAAATGTTTCTAAAATGTTCGTCACTCTGTTTATACTCACAAATCAAATAGTCTTTTCACCACAATAACTCCCTTTTACTTGAGAACTTGATATTGCATGGTTTAATGCATAAACAAAATTTTTACTAAACACTAAAGTAATTATTTCATTTCTTGTCCCATTCCAAGGGGAATAAAAATCACTTTGTAATAATGATAACTTTGTATTAACAGGGTTTGAATTAACAAGGTTTCACTGTATACCAGGTTTATGTATCTGTTTATTTTTTACAACTTTCTTCCTTAGTTTATAGACTTCAGTAATAGAATGATGTGCGATTTTTGGCGTATTCAGTACTATACTATGTCTTTCTCTGTCACTTGAAATAACGAGATCAATCAAAGTACTAGAATGATTTGGTATTCTCATAGGATCAGTCTCATACTGTTTCAGTCCAAGCAGACACATATATCTTGTCAGTCTTTTAGTATAGCAGTTATCACTTAACCAGTCGATATTAAAATCACCAATTACAAAAAAATGTTGTGGATCATCTATTATTTGTTCAAGTAAGTTATCTAAGAAATCCAAAAAATCCTAAACATTGCCACTAGGAGAATTATATAATAAAATCTAATTCAAAATATCCCCTTCTGAATCAACCTTAGTTTTTAAAATTTAATATTCTTTTTGAAGAGCATGATGCATTATTTCTTTACATATTACACCAGATTTTAAGTACACTACTACTCTACCTGTATGTCATGAGATGGAATCACTTCTTATACAATTATATCCTTGTATGTGCACTTCTACTTCCTCAATATCTTCAGTTAAATGTGTTTCAGTCAAACAAATCAGTAGTGGCTCAGTTTGCATGATAACTAATTCCAGTTCCTCTTTATGTAGAAGCAATCCACATATATTAAGGTACGTAATAAGAAGGTTTTCATCAGATAATGCAAATGATTTTTGTACGTCGTATGAGTCTATGTTTCCAGAAATTATTTCCATGTTTTTGTTTGTGCCTGACTTTTATTCCTATTCCAGATACTGAATCCGTTTTTTATACATTTGAACTTTATGCTTATATACACTACATGCAGGGTCATCAGCTGTGTGATTCATATTCAAATTCTTCTGCAGTTTATTATTTACAATACTGCAGTTAATACAGACAGTGTCAGTACTGTCACATGTATCACTATTATGTCCATCAGTACTACTACATTTCTTGCAAGTTTTGCTCTTTTTACACACTTCTGCCCTATGATTGTATCCCCCAACAGTTGTAGCATCGTCTGACTGCGATATCTTACACTACCCAACATTCAATCTCTTATTTTCCTCTTTCAGTGCCATAATTTTTAGTTCTTTGAGTAGCCACAATCACTGCAACCAAAGTACTGCTGTGTTGGAATTTCATTACGAGTTTGCATTGAGGTAACACGTCTTATCTGTGCATTTTTGTACTTGTTAAAAAATGGGAGCTATGTTTACTGCTTTGCATATTTTCCATTATTTAAAAGCTAAAAATGATGTATTGGTAAAAAAAAAAGTATATTATTAAAATTTATTAACGTGTGTTTAAAATATGGTTGTTTGTTAGAAATGTTTATTGCAGTGATTACTGAGCTGTGCAGGTTAACTTGGACTATTATTGCCTTGGGACGAATGTAGTTTAAAAATTACAGAAACTGTATTTTCAGCGAACTACATTAATATATTTTTTTAACATGGATATAATTTGGATTAATTAATTTTTGTAAAACGTCTGCAGTAACCACGAAGGTAAGATACATGCATTGTAAAGGTTTATAGGAGTAAATATTTTAAAAAAATGCTTACTTCCATTAAAGTTCTAAATACATAACTTTAATCACTATTTCTTTTTCAAATAGCACCAGAATAAATATTGAGTAATAAAAATGTTGTCCTTATGGAAAGTAATATCACTTCATGATATTACAGTATTACTCTATTTATACGTACTGTATGTTTTCATGTAAAACTTCAATAAGCAAATAATTCAAAAATGCCAATCAAACAAGAAAATAGGACAAAATGTTATGTTTATAAATAAAAAAATACCCTTTACAAAACTCTTAACCTACCTCCTCATATTTATAATGATTATATTCTCTCAAATATAATCTTAAAGGAATAAATAAGATTTCAACATAGCATATTATTTTACGCACCATTCTTAGGAAATTTTACGGGGTCCTCAAATAATTTCACTCTAGTTCATAAGACCAAATGTACAATTTTTCTTATATCTGCCATGCATGAACCACAGTACATTTGTTGAAAATTTCCCCAAAAGTCACCATAAATTTCACAGATTTTTATTTTAGGTGTTTGGTAAACACATTGTAGTGCAACTAAAAGCAGAATTTTTTTTACTGCATTACATGTAGTAAGAATTTAACTATTATCATACCTAAACAGTAACATTTACAATTATAATAAAATAGTAGTACAGTAGTATTGATTTGGAGAAGAAATGACCATCCATAAACTTACCATACATGGTACTTATCCATCTCAATGTTTTCATTTACATTACATGTAGAAATTTTCTCGTATGCGTTACATGACACAATGTGGAAATGTTATCCAGTGAATATGTGGTAACACTATAGTTTTACTTAACGTACTTCATGAGGTGCTGAATTTCTAGTGCAAAGTTCATTTTGTACTGAAGATTTATCTTTAATATAAATGATAAGTCTTGGAAAAGTAGTTTTTTAGTATGTATATATAATGATGTGACTTTGAAATTGTTTCTTAAACACAAATTATTTTTATGATGTTCTGATAATCTACGTATCCATAAAAATAATAATTTGCTATGCCATTAAATTGTATGTATTTTGTAAAGTAAAAGAAAGAAACTTTATTTGTTTATTCAGGTTATCCGAGTGGACCCTTACAATGGGAAAGTTCTGCAGAAAATTAATATACCAGCTCTTGATGTCACAAATGTGGCATTTGGAGGCAAAAATTTGGATGAATTATATGTGACAACAGCTAGTGAACGAGCAACTGAAGAAGATATGAAAAAATTTCCATTAACTGGACACACGTTTCGTCTTACTGGCCTTGGATTTCAAGGATTGCCAGAAAATGATTTCAGTTACACTCCAGTGCAGGTCAAAAAGAAATATCAAAGACATTAGTTATTGTATCACAGCATGCAACTAGGATTAAGTTCAATAGCTTGAAAATACATAACTGCTATTGTGTAAGAAGTGTCTGAAATAAATTTTCTTTCCTGGGACATTTTATACAGTATTGTCGTCTTACTAGTGCAGAGTCATTTACTTAAGCTAAAATGTGCACTCAATTTCCTTAAATCCTATTGCCACAGTGTTATAAGTTTGTTATTGTCCTTCTACATGTGACATCAAAACATTACTGAAGTTCTGAAATATTTTTCCAAATACGTACTTGTACCCATTGCCATCTGGCTAGGAGACTGCATAGAGTGCAGAGCTTCAGTTAAAACCATTTCCTTAATTAAAAAAAAAGTTTTAAGAATCATTACATGCCCTGCAAAAAGTTTCCATTTATAATGTTAGTTTTTTGTGTGGATTCTAGGAGAGTGTTTACAAATTTCGTTTTCTGTAACTCTGATCTTATTTTGTTACATAGTATAGAACTTGAAGTGGAATTCGTCTTACCAACCTATAGTAATTCTAATACTGTGTTTTCATAATCTTCATGGAAATTCGTATACGATCGATGCAGCTGGAGTGCGTGCCTAGATCCTTTGTCTTGCCAGCCCACAGCTCTCAGGTTGAGAAAATGAGGATCTAGGTCCGCATGCTTAGATCGCTTAGATCCCTTGTCTCGCCAGCCCAAAACTCTCGGGCAGAGGAAACGAAGATCTAGGTACCGCGTGCCTAGATCATTTCTCCCCCCATCACAAAACTCTTGGGCGGAGAAAACGAGGATCTAGGTACTGTACCACACATTCATGTGTCTACTGTCTAGCGCTCGGCTGGCAGGCGACAACAGCACGCAGGAATATGATGCCCTTGTAAGCAGCTGTAGCCCGGCGTTGCCATTTAGTGTGCAGTATGCCTCAGTCCGGCGTTGCCATTTAGCATGCAGTGTGCCTCAGTCCGGCGTTGCCGAGTCACGCACAGCTGCCAGTAACTGATGATGTCGCCGGCCACGTGTGCCGCCCATGGATTTCTTTGGCTCGTGTGCGCCCGGAGGGTAGTAGTAGCCAATTTTATTCGTTTATGTGTCTCCTATGAGTTTATATGACTGTAATAAATGTGTTTAAAATATTTAAACTAAATCTGGCAAAGAAATAAAATATTTTTCTATTGGGAATTTCAAAATTAATTAGTACTTTTTTTTTCTCAAGATTTTTACCTTCAAAACCATGACTCGTCTTATATGCGGGCTCGTCCTATGTGCCGGCAAATACGGTATATTGTCCGGACACTCGCACAAAGGGAGAGGACAATAAGAATACACAGTCTGTCTCGCTCTCTCCCTCCCACACCCTCCGTGTACATAAACTCACATCCAGCTTGTAACTCGTGACCAGAGAGAGACAAAGGCCGCAGTGCCAACGCCACACTGTTGTCAGGCAGTGCCGAAAAGCTTTTGCAGAGCTCAGATGATGTGGCTATTTGGATCAAGAATTGCATGTTCCGCCTGAATAATGGTGGGCAATTGCCTATTGTGCATCATCAGTTTCTCACACACTCACATATTATGCACGAATGGAAATGGTTGCTGGGAGATAAGATAGCACACACACACACACACACACACTCTCTCTCTCTCTCTCTCTCTTTCTTTCTCATATCACACTACATGAACCATTGAGCTGTGATTGCGGTCAAACCAGGAAGTGGTTCCGTTCCTTTGTGGTAGCTAGTATAAAAAATAGAGAAAGTATTTCTTGGACTGTAATTTTCACTGCAGTTGAGATGCCACAAATGAAACCTGGATAGCCTGAGATTCAAAGTGTACATTACATTGTAATGCAAAATTATAGTTATTTTTCACAAGAGGACATGAATCTGCATGCAAATATTCAAGATGAGGTATATGTTTAAAATTTTGCAAAATTAGTGAAAATATGAAAATGCTACAAAATGCTTCTTTCTTTCTTTCGTTCTTTTCTTTCCAAAATGCCATTTTTACAGGACACTAGTTATCAGTAATTGCAAAACAGTCCGAATGCGTTGTGGGTGAAACCACAATACCCACAATTCATTTTGGGATATTTGCAGTGTGTTCACAATGTGAAAAATAACATCACTTAAACTACTGCACATATCGTAATACTAAGTGATGTATTTCAGTTTTCCCAGTAACCGAAAAGATACCTAGAGCACATTGTACACATTATGACATATTCACAATACATTGCAGGTAAAAATTTGGGATAGTAGACAAATTTAGGGATTGCTTGGTCATATACTGCCAATATCAGATATGTGTTGTCCGTCTGATGTAAGAATTCCTTCTTTTGATAGCAGTTTTCATGAAAAACAGTTTTTGCCTCTGCCACATTTTGTATGTGCAGAAATCACTTGTGGTAGAGGAATGCATGTATTTTTCCACTGAAACAGCTGTGAAAAGGAATCCAACTGTCAAGAAATGAAATTCTTATATAAAACAGACTGTGTAGATTTGCCAAGTTTCTGATGCCAGATCTGGCGTGATTTTGCCCAGATAGTAAAACCCCTTTATAACAACCACCTCTATGTTACAACTTTTTCCTTACAAACCGTTGGGTTTTACTGTATAGTTTTTCATGCTAATTTTGACATCAGTAAAAACTAAAGTAATTGTCCAAATGCTAAGAGACATATTCCATTGAAAAGTAGCCGAACTCTTAGTGGTCCTGAAAGTTAAGACTTGTTTTCTTCTATACTCCATTTTCACTAACGGGCCATTAAACTTCATTAATTTCTGTTTATCAAAAATTTTAATTTAACAAAAATGCTGTTAAATTGCTGAGAAACTGTATTTTCATTTTTGTATATCTTGACTACCGGGTGTGTTTCGATCAGTGTTTTTGGTATGTACTGTACTGTATTTGTAAGCTAGAGAGATGCCATATTGGAGTGTTCTGGTTTTGTTTATGTGGGAGGTTAATGGGATTAGATGACATGATATTTATAGTTTGTGGTGTTGATTTTTGAGTAAACTTATAATGTTCCTCCTTTTGTTAAGGCCATGATCTTTAATTTATTTCAAACAATTGCAAATTACTCAGTATTATTTTTTAACTGATTGCTTTGATAAAATTTGAGACTGTGTACAGTCATACAATACAAAATTTTGCCAGAGCGTTTTTAAAAATTACGTACAGTTTGCTAGCAAAAAATTGTTTTGCTTCATTTTGGCTTATTTTGCCAACAAATACGTGATATTTCAGGGGCAAAAATCTAAAAAATCCATTTGGTGTATTGCAACAGAACAATTCAGATACAAACAATGATATATAAGTGTTAAAACTGCCAGAATGAATTTGTGATATATGTATTAATTTGCGTTTAAAAAATATTTTCGAAACCACTGCAAAACTAAAGAGCGATGCCTTAACTGCATGATTCAGAATTTCATGAACTAACTGGATGATGTAAAAATCTATTGATTTCTGAAACAGTATGACCGATATTAAGTAGGATTATTTGTTGATCCCCCAATAAGAGTTTCAACTTGATTATTTAAATTAGCAACATTATTTGGAATGACTGAAAACGGGGGGAAAAGAAGCATAATTGAAAGAGGTGTTCAGTTATCTAGGTTGTTTACATATTTTTTTAATTGGTTTAGCATTGAAATGAAGCTAAGCTTAAAAATGAATGAACCATAACCTTGATACTTCAAGATAACGGCAGATGTGTAGCTTGCTTTGCCTTGAACCATCTGTGACCTGGAACATCTTATCTGCACACAATTGTTCTAAGACTTTGTGCCAACAGCCATAATGTTCAAAACCTTCCTCAAACAATTAACTTGCTATACATGTTTGCATGGATATCAACATTCGCCTAGAAACGAGCAGTCAAGTATAATGAAGTCGGATGCAAAGTAAAATTGTATTCTACAATTTGGACACAGATGAGGTAAGTAAATATACGTATTTAAAAATAATTCTGAGACTGAATTAGGAACCATATTTATTTCACTATTGTTTATACTGGATTATTGTAAGTTATCAATGACTTCAACATAATGCAGGGCTATAAACCATAACTGTTACGTGTGAGAGGAACTATAGGTATACTTTCTCCATATCAGAATGATAAAAATCTTTTTTGTTATGACTTACTGTAAAATTGTAAAACTATCCCAAAACCTATAAGTTGTATAATATTTGTTCCAGTTTGGTTTTGCATCTTTCCTTTGTAAGATATTCTTTTGCTTGCAACCTGATTCCCCTAATTTTGAAATATTGACAGCCCTCTCCACAATGAATGAAAAATAGCATTGCCCAGGCATGCTTTTTTTAATGGATTTTATAAGTTTTCGCAGATATTAGAGGTTATAATTAATATATATAAAAGAACCAACCCAAATACAGTATTTCATTGTGTGTGGCACTATGATATGGGTTACAAAATTATAATGTTATTCATGTCCATTGATATACTCCCACAGATATATGTATTCATTTATCGTTGTATACTTTGTACTAGAAGGCTATCGATATGCGGCAACGTAACGTTTCAGTTTATCGACAAGATGGCCACAACTGCAACGACGGCCATGACCGTGGCGGCGGCTGTAGCAGCAGTGAAAGCTTGAAGTCTACCTAGTTACAATACATATATCTGATACAGTGGTGTTTATCATTGTTTGTTTACATGAAATGTTTGTTGCAGGATAAGTTAAGTTTATAATTTTGAATTACTGATTCTTTATTTACTAAAATAATTAGGTGGTTGTACATGTTCACAATTTCTCTAAACTTGTTTTACAAATGCTCCCAAACACAACAGGTAGTTAAGTTCTACTGTTATTATCCAAAATTAGTTAGCCAATGGCTCAGTCTGTAAAAACGTTAGCATGAAGCCTCATTCATACATCCACAGTTCATCCAGATCTGGACCAACCTGAAACCGAACGAAAAAGTTGAGTTCATCCCAACCTTTTGGCATTGCCATGCGAGCAGATGTGTACCTTGGCAGCATAAGATACTATGTCCACTTTTTCTCAAAATGCACTTTTTAACATAAAAGCCAACACAGTTTTAAGTACTTTCTAGTGACATACAACATAAAAGTCCATGTTGTGTCAAAAAAAACCACATTTTTGGGTGTTAAACATCTGAATTCAGTAGTGATTAATGCTCTTCAAACTGCTTTCCTGAAAAATGTGATTTTTGTGACATACTGTCTTATGCCTGCGATGCATGGGTATATGGAAAAATTAGGAGAATCGGTTTTGTTTGATCTGTGGACATGTGGAACAATCTTAAGATTACTCCGTGCTAACTAAGACCTAAATTTGTCATAGTATCATAATTATTTGAAACATGTTAATTTTGTCATCAACATTATACAACAAAAATATTTAAAATATTTTGGTAAAGTACATACCTACGTTGATATTATTACAGAATTTTAGTATTTTTTTAGTGCTTATTTCGATATTTTGAATCAGAACTAGGTGGAAACTCTGGGATAGACATTAATAATTTTTTTTAATGACTGTGTTATATTAAGAAGAGACATTCATAAATTTAAAAGCACTAGCAAATTAACCTATAAAGTGTACTGAAATATTTACTACACAAGCCATTTACTGCAGGGGTACTGGAATGATCTTCATTTAAGGAGGCAAACACAATTCAGTTCTGAGTTTTCCAGTCATAAGATAAAATGATTTTATACTAACTTGTGAAGGATTTTCATTAAAATTTTTTGCCTAGACCATCAGGTGTGGCATACAGAATTACGAACATTAATTGATTAGTAAATTGTGTATATACTGTTTATAAGAGTTGACTGAGAGGTTTGTGCAACTCGTACCATCTTGGTTCTTGTAAGCCAAACTGTTTATTTAAAATATAATGTAACATGAAATTTAAAACTGAAGCAAAATCAAACTGTTGCGATGAGTGTGCTATCTTGAATTAGTTGTGGGCAAAAAATAGCTTTACAATAAAGAGCTACTAATTGAACTGCTCAGCAAAGTATGCAAATACGACAGTTGATTACAGTCACCTTTAAAATTATAAGTATTTATAATTATCAGAATGCTATTAAAGAAAAAACAGTAGATAATTACCAGGATAGTGTGCACAAGTACATGCAGAGTTGTACTTTCAGGTTAGAGAAAACAAAATAGAGATAAACGACACATTTTTGCACAGTTTCTTGGTTGCGATGTTTTGCTAGCCAAGCCAGCTTCCTCGGGCAGTGAATAGTGACACACTGAAGTATGGTGGCTGGTAACTGGTACACTTAGCAGCTAAGGGGCGAATGAAGGAAATTTGAAAGGAAGTTGTAATGTATTAATGTGTTTTGGCTATCTGGAGTTTGTGATGTACTAGTGGACTGGTTCCCAGCGCCTCAGTTCTGCATTGTTGTTTGAGGATGGTAAGGCCCTCACAACTCTTGTGTTGTAATAGGAGTCAAAGGTAAGTTTATGAGAAGCTGCATGTGCTGCAACTGGTTTACCCTGAGTGTTTAGGTTGGAATTGGCTATGGTATGTTTGGTATTATGCCTGTGCCCATTCGTCCTCTATCTTTAAGTATGTTT
This sequence comes from Medauroidea extradentata, assembly GCA_003012365.1. Classification (NCBI taxonomy): domain Eukaryota; kingdom Metazoa; phylum Arthropoda; class Insecta; order Phasmatodea; family Phasmatidae; genus Medauroidea; species Medauroidea extradentata. The sequence continues at coordinate 142,476 of PNEQ01000090.1, forward strand.
GTAGTGAGGCCAATGTATTCTACATCACACAGTGTGCACTGTAGCTGGTAGATCATGTTATGTGTCCCACTGCAATAGTTGCCTTGAGTGTGTATGCATGACCGGTGAACCCGCTGTGAGAGGTTGATGTTTTAGTATTGCACAATTGCTGCAACGAGAGCTATTTCAGGGCTGGGAACTTCAGGTTTGGTTGAGTGTGCTGGGAACAGGACTGGGTGGTAATTTGGAGTTCACCATTTTGTTGCAGTGGTTCGGAACCGTCTAACAACCAATCTTATTGGTTTGGAGGACAGAGTGTGAGTTAGAGGTAAAGAAGTAAGTATTTTATGGTCACGATTGACGATGGTCTTGTCCCTGTTGAGGCCTTTGTGGTAGAGCACTACCACAGGGATGTCAGGGTTACCGCCTCGGGTCTGAGATTTATTGTTGGAATCGGCTCTCTGGATCTGCCGGATCAGCAAGGGGTTTGAGTGTCCTCTGTCAATTAATGCTCTGGCTATTTGGTCACATTACATACGTGTTCAGATCAGTTTTTCTGAAACAGTGTGTTTGGCTCTCTAATGTAGGGGAGGGAGGGTGGGAATTTCTTGCAATAAAAGGGGTGGTAGTTGTCGAAATTGAGGCATTGAAGATGGTTGATGGATTTAGTGTGTACAGTTGCTTTAATTTTGCCATTTTGTAGGCTAAGTTCAACATCCATAAAAATAGCCTGCGAGTCTTAATAATTAAGTGTGAATTTCAAGGCACTATAAGAGTTCAGGTTATTGAGAAGTCAGTTAGAAATTCCTCTGTGGTAGTCCAGATCACGAATGTGTCATCAATGAAATCGGGCCAAGAAGTATGGCTGTATTTGCTGGTGACTTTAAAAATTCTCTTCTACTTTACCCATGAATAGGTCGGCATAGGAGGGGCATATGGGGTACCCATGGCTCCCCTTCATCTGCAGGTAGTGTTAGTCCTAGAATCTAAAATTAATTTTGCTCTGAGTGGATCTGGAGACTTTCTGGAAGCCCTGCTTTACTAGTTAGGTTCTGTTTTCCAACTAACGATGTTCCTTCCACCAAATGTCAACAATAACAGTGCCATGTGGGAAATGCATGTGACTGCCACATGGTGAGAATTTCAGTCAGTGATTGAATAGTTATGAATATAAATGGCCATTACACTTTGGTTAACAATTCTAATACTTAAGATAAAAATATAAGAAAATCATGTGGTTTTTTTTTATAAATAATTTTAAAACAGTGCCAGACTTGTAACAACACACTATACCTAAAAAAAATTTGAAATAAAATTCATAATGTTTGCAATCAGGCCTAGACATTATACAGTATTCAGTTGCAAAAAAGTTAGTGTATTGATAAATACCATGTTTTTGAAGAAGTGTACTATGACTGTTAAACTATTTAAGTATTGATCCATTTTAAATTGTTTGGCACCGTACTCTTGTGTTGAGTCATCTATGATACAAGGTGTTTACGAAAAGTTACAAGCTTAGTCTGGGTTGAGTAAAATGTTAATTTTGGGCAATTGAAAAGTGAGGGTTGTGAAGTTTGCTTGCATCCAAAAAATGAACCAATCATATTGCTCACATGACTTTGACTGCAACAGAGTTGACTTCAGATTGTTAAGCATCCTGGTTGCTTGATTGACATAACATGGCTAACCAGAGCAGGTTACTTTTCGTAAGTATCTACAATCTCGGGACTTGAAGAAAAGTGTCAAGGAGGTGAATTACAGTAACAGTGTTTAAAGTCTGCAGACAGTGAAGCTGATTTATGCCATGACTAATGTCTTCAATACTTTGTGATCTGCTTTGTGTGTCGTCTCTTATTTTCTCTGTCCTTGTTATTTGAATGCTGCCTGTAAAATTGTCTTTAGGCAATGACACAGCTAAAAAGCAAGGAACTGCTATAAAAACTGCATTGAAACTGTTGTACTGTGATGCTAACTTGAAATTTGTTTTAAAAATTATGTCACACAAACAATTGTCAAGCTTCTCAGAAATACAAGAGAAGTTGAGATCACATTTGGGATTGAAAGTCAGATTTCAGTTATTTTAATAGCCAATATTTTGCAGATATTTTTAAGGGACCAAAGAGAGGACATTTACGTGCTTGAGAAAAACTATTTGTTAGCCTTAATGGGTAAATTGTACTGTTGTGTCAGTTCACCGTGCATTTCACTTTTACCATAAATAAAAATGATAGAAAATATTAAATGGTTTAATAATATTATAATGGGACAGTGGGCAAAAGATCCTGTGCAGACCCCAAGTGTCAGTGGTCAGTCACGTGACAAAACCGTGAGGAAAGGGAGGGGATTAGAGTTGCATCCACTTGCTGGCTGTGAGATATCTACTAAGTCTGTCATCCTATAAATACAACTAAAGAATTTAAAAAATCTATATAAATTGAGTACTCCATTGGGGTAAGCATGTGATTTTGCATAATTTAGCAACAGAATTTTTGGGAACAAAAAAGATACACATGTATGTCTATAATGTTGTTGAAGCCACGAGTCTTGCAACATGGGTTTCTGAAGCAACATTCGAACCTACCATGAAGAAAACAAAACACAGGAATTATTTGAAGTAAATAATTTTACATGCGATGCTATGCATGTACATGAATATTGTACTGTCCCGGCTTTCGAAAAAGGTAAACAAGCTTCACAAGATGACAATTCGTGTCTTGAACTGCAGTGGGGACTGTTTACTGGAATTGTTTAAAGAAGCTTGGATTTTGCTGGGAAATGTGCCAATCCAGGACGTTCTTGATTTAAACGCCTGATTTAACAGTTTGAAGGGGCCGATATCTTTAGTGGACACAGGTTTAGAAAGGCTCATAGGGTAATAGTTTATGTCAACAAAACGTGTGTCAATGCTTCACATAGTGCAACTTCTTGCTGGCAATGAGATATGAAAATTGGTATTACTGAATTTATGTGGACAGGTCTTAAGCTAAAATTTGCACTCAATTTCCTTAAATCCTATTGCCACAGTGTTATAAGTTTGTTACTGTCCTTCTGCATGTGACATCAAAATATTATTGAAGTTCTGAAATATTTTTCCAAATACATACTTGTACCCATTGCCATCTGGCTAGGAGACTGCAAAGAGTGCAGACCTTCAGTTAAAACCATTTCCTTAAATTAAAAAAAAAAAGTTTTAAGAATCATTACATGCCCTGCAAAAAGTTTCCATTAATAATGTTAGTTTTTTGTGTGGATTCTAGCAGTGTTTTTACAAATTTCGTTTTCTGTAACTCTGATCTTATTTTGTTACATAGTATAGAACTTGAAGTAGAATTCCTCTTACCAACCTATAGTAATTCTAATAATGTGTTTTCAACATCTTCATGGAAATTCCAATACGATCGATGCAGCTGGAGTGCGTGCCTGGATCCTTTGTCTCGCCAGCCCACAACTCTCAGGCGGAGAAAATGAGGATCTAGGTCCGCATGCTTAGATCGCTTAGATCCCGTGTCTCACCAGCCCAAAACTCTCAGGCAGAGGAAACAAATATCTAGGTACCGCGTGCCTAGATCATTTGTCTCCCCATCACAAATCTCTTGGGCGGAGAAAACGAGGATTTAGGTACTGTACCACACATTCACGTGTCTACTGTCTAGCGCTCGGCTGGCAGGTGACAACAGCGCGCAGGAATGGGATGCCCTTGTAAGCAGGGTGGGCAATTGCCTATTGTGCATCATCAATTTCTCACACACTCGCACATTATGCATGAATGGAAATGGTTGCTGGGAGATAAGATAGCACACACACACACTCTCTCTCTCTCTCTCTTCCTCTCTCTCTCTCTCTCTTCCTCTCTCTCTCTCTCTCTCTCTCTCTCTCTCTCTCTCATATCACACTACATGAACCATTGAGCTGTGATTGCGGTCAAACCAGGAAGTGGTTCCGTGCCTTTGTGGTAGATAGTATAAAAAATAGAGAAAGTATTTCTTGGACTGTAATTTTCACTGCAGTTGAGATGCCACAAATGATACTTGGATAGCCTGAGATTCAAAGTGTACATTACATTGTAATGCAAAATTATAGTTATTTTTCACAAGAGGACATGAATCTGCACACAAATATTCAAGGTGAGGTATATGTTTAAAATTTTGCAAAATTAGTGAAAATATGAAAATGCTTTTTTCTTTCTTTCCTTCTTTTCTTTCCAAAATGCCATTTTTACAGGACACTAGTTATCAGTAAATGCAAAACAGTCCGAATGTGTTGTGGGTGAAACCACAATACCCACAATTCATTTTGGGATATTTGCAGTCTGTTCACAATGTGAAAAATAACATCACTTAAATTACTGCACATTCCGTAATACTAAGTGATGTATTTCAGTTTTCCCAGTAACCGAAAAGATACCTAGAGCACATTGTACACATTATGACATAGCCACAATACATTGCAGGTAAAAATTTGGGATAGTAGACAAATTTAGGGATTGCTTGGTCATATACTGCCAATATCAGTTATGTGTAGTCCATCTGATGTAAGAATTCCTTCTTTTGATAGCAGTTTTCATTAAAAACAGTTTTTGCGTCTGCCACATTTTGTATGTGCAGAATGCACTTGTGGCAGAGGAATGCATATATTTTTCCACTGAAACAGCTGTAAAAAAGGAATACAACTGTCAAAAAATTAAATTCTTATATAAGACAGACTGTGTACGTTTGCCAAGTTTTTGATGCCAGATCTGGCGTGATTTTGCCCAGATAGTAAAACCCCTTTATAACAACCACCTCTATATAACAACTTTTTCCTTACAAACCGTTGGGTTTTACTGTATAGTTTTTCATGCTAATTTTGATAGTTTATGTCTACAAAACGTGTGTCAATGCTTCACATAGTGCAACTTCTTGCTGGCAATGAGATATGAAAATTGGTATTACTGTATTTATGTGGACAGGTCCGCGGTTAATCAGGGCTGCCGGAAGGATTTATGGTTCTCTATGCAAGTAAGTTTTCGGGGCCCCTTCCCTTTTCTATCCCAAATTCTATTATTGTTATTATTGCTATTATTATGCTTTTTTTACTTTCCAAGTTACAAATCAGAAGATGTACAGCATTTCCAAATCAACTTCCTGAATGCAAGAGTTCCTAACTGTAAAGTGGCAAGTACTTATAATGTACACATAAAAATAAATATTCAGTTAACTGTGGACAATTTTAATAGGTGTTAAATAAGGTCTTAAGTGCATCATCGGCACAGTATAATCTTTTACCAAAGTTTAGAAAAACAAATTTGAGCCTAAAATAAACCTGATTTGGTATAAAGCAACTGACAAAGAAAATTATTTTCAATATTTAAAGTCTAGTATCTATGTTAAGGTAAGAAATACAAATGACTTGGGCCAAATATGGTACACAAAAATGTATACAGTACTTGATATTTTTTTAACAATCAATGATAATATGATACACTTACCACTACATGATTCATGTGTCTCATATAAGAACCAACAAACTCAAGAATTGTTTATATGTACCTCTGCTGCCGAGTTTGTAAGAAATAAAATCAGAGGTTTGTTTCCGTTTACCTTACTTTAAGCCTGTGATGTTTGTTTAAATGCAAAAAATTAGTACTGTAGTATGAGGTACAATGTACATTATTTACACAAAATAATAAAACAGTTTCATCATAATTTTGTGTGTACCTATAGTAAGCATAAATGTATGATTGTTTATTTTTTCATTATTATGTAACACTTGACTAGGCGAAAAACACTGTGCAGTGTTGCTGTGGATGCTTGGTGATAAATAAATAAATAATGTGAAATTTTACGAGTATGTGGACCCATGTGTGTGTGTTCAACAATTGAAATTATTCAGCTTGTGGTTTTTCAATACATGAAGATGTTTGCAATCAGTGTTCTTCAATTTTTATTTGCAGCAAAAAATATTGAAATGTTAACTTCATATTAATAAATATTGTATCAACAAAGAGAATTATATTTATGGTGACAAATAATTTTCAAGTTCATACTTGTTAATTTCTAGAAAAAAAATAGCAACTTTCTACTGTTTGAAGAGTTTTGAATCACTGTGATACATAGCTTAGTCACATCCTTTAAATAGGTAAGAACCATACTGCCGTTAAAAATTACGTAAGTCATCACTGAAGATTAGTTTGTGAGTATAAAGTTATTAAACAGTAGTTACACTCAATTAACACAACTATAAACTAAATCAAGAATTTATTCTGCTTACACATAATTAATTTTTTAAAATTTACACCACTGTTTTAGGCCCCTTGCTGATCCAACCCCGCCACGCGCCGCGATCGTCCTGGTGGGCGCAGGGCACCGGAAAATACTTAAAATTTTCAAAATATAGTTGTTGTGGTCTCCTTGTTCTGTAATTACGATAACAACACACACAAAACCATTGTATTGAAGTCATAACTTACAAACACCGAGAGTGAACAAAAAAATTACTTCATAATTCTCAATAACATATTTCCACTTTTGTGTTTGAATATTTACAGAATAGGTTTTCATTCTCTTTAAACCAGTGTCTTAGATGCTGTTCACAATAATTATTGAGAACTTCCCTGCCAGCTGTATCACATCTTGTTGAGGGGAACTCTTATCAAAATGATCTGGATTTTTCTCATATATACCACTTGCAGAAGTTCTCAATGACCCTGCCACTGGAACACAAGCATGTGTGTGTTCCTTCAGACAGATGCTAGTATTGTAATAATTAATTTGTGGTAAGCTACTATAGTTTCTGAACTATTCAAATATTTCTAAGGAAAATATAGAAATTGTGGCATGCAGATCTCAGCATGAAGGGTGAGGGCTGCTACTTGACAGCCTTAGCATGTGTTAGTGCAAAGTGTTGAAAATTCTTAACGTGCAGTGTGTCAGAGTTCTTTAATAGGTACTCACAGCAATGTGAAAATAGCTAAGCAGCAAGTCAAGACTTCCATAGTCTTACCACCCTATGTTCTCTCTCTCTCTCTCTCTCTCTCTCTATATATATATATATATATATATATATCTTAATTTCTGAGTACATTGGTGCTGTCGCCTTATGCTGAAAGTGTTACAAAAAAATACTTAAATGCATTTAACTCCTTCGCTGCGACATTCGACTATAGTCGAGTGTACAAAATATTTCTAAACTGCGACATGCGACTTTAGTCGAACATCAAATGAAATGACTCTGTAAACCATAGAGACATTATTTTCTCGCTTAGAAATAACCAAAAATAAACTATTTACAAAAAAAGATATTTTATAATTTTTTACACTGTCTTGGCACAATTAAACATTTTTATTCCGCAGCAAAAGAGTTAAGCAGATTGGGTCAGGACAAACATGACATCTTAGGGATATATAAGTACGGTATGTGGGTTTTATGTATCATTGGCATTGAGTTCATAAGAGACTGTGACACAATGACAGGGACTGGGATAAGAATCAGCCATGGCCTTTGTTTAGGAACCATCCCCACATTCACTTGGAGTGATCTAGGCAAAACCGTGGAAACATGACCTCAGGATAGCGGTTACTATTGTGCCACCTCACTCTGTTCAGCATATAGGATTTACTGTTGTTGCACCTCACAGTGGTGACTAATGACAAGCTACACACTCCTTTGTTGAGGCCGTAGAGTATACCTGCACTAAGTAAGCAAAAGAACACCTGCAGAATATGTTTGCTGTTTTTATTGTGCATATGAATTCACTGTTTTGGGTGTACACTCCACATGACCTATGCTAATAACGTAGACACTATGGTTGTATTAGTATGTATGAATTAAACACAAGAACATAAAATTGAGACCATGTCCAAGCCTAAAAAATCCTGGGCACGAGGGTCCTGGGTTGGCACGCAGAGTGCCTGACTTGACAACTTAATTGTACATTTATAATCTTCCACTCAAATTAGCATCTTCAAAGCAAGAAAGTGAGAGTCTCATATAAAGGACAAAAATTTTTAAGATGGTTTGGTTGCTCCATCTTGTGTGCTATTGGTGGTGAGTAGCCCACAAACTTTTAAACAAAAATTTGTGCTATGAAAACTGCACCATAAGTCCTCTCTGTGCATGTTACCAAGTTTGGTCCCAGGGATTGACGTCATAGTTAACCTGAGAATCTTCTCTTGTGTAGTAAAGACTAAACTAAGTCAGATTTTAATCTCCATCATACTTATACTTTTCAATATACGCAACAAAAAATTTTGTAACAATATTAATTGGTCACTATGGTCACCTACAGCACATACACAGTTTTGATTTCCAAAAATAAAAACTGTATTACGATATTTTTGTATTTCATAAAATTTATCCACACTTTTAGTGCACAAATTACTGTTTTAAAAATACATTTTTCCCATTCCGTTTGCCTTATTTTGATTTCTTAGCTGCATATTAATACATGTTATAGTATCAACGTGAACTTGTATTTAGTTGGTACACTGTTCCTGTGTAAATAGCCTATGTACTTGCAATTAAAAAACTTGCACAATTATTTATATGCCACTCATTTTACATTTTTTATGTCACCTTCTAGGAATAATTTTTTACTATCAGGTTTTTCAATTGACAGGAAATTGAAGATTACTTGGTGGTGTTTGGTTGCAGGCACTGCAGCATGTAAAATGTCTGGTGTGACGGTGGAGGTAGTATCACCTGTTCTGATCTGCGGTGAAGGACCACATTGGTCATGCTCTGAGCAGGTTCTGTATTCAGTTGATATTCCTGGCCGCACTGCTCGCAGATATGATCCTGCCACAAAAACTGAGAACTTCATCAAAATTGGTATGTTATTAAGACTCTGTAATCAATTAGTATAATATAAATACACAAAGTTATAAAATTAATCTGGTTCCATTATCACATAAGTGTGTACATGGTTAATGCAAAGTAATACATGTTCAGTACAGCAGTAAAGTCTCTAACAAATCATCATCTGCTAAACATTCTGTTTACATCAATACAGTCAATATTCTGCCGCACTGTGTAGCTACAATGTTAAAGGCGATTCACATTAAAGTGAGCATTTTTAAGTCCTGTTTCCACTTTTCAACCAATGTGTTTTTTCTGCCACATTTTTATATGATTGTAAAACAAAACTAAAATAATCAAAGTGTATTGATTGTACTTTACTGAAAATATAATTTCTTAGGCCTTCATAAGATGTATTTCTTAATTATTACTTGTGGCAAGGTAATCTTCAAAAAGTGCTCATTTTACTGTGTACAACATATGTCAGTGTCTTGTTAATTACCCGTAGTAGTTTTATTTTGCTACTAAGGCCGGTATTCCTAAACGTGTGTATAAGGGTTTAGGTGCAGCATATGCCATGCCTAGGCCTTATCGGTATTCCTAAACGTTTGTATAAGGGTTTAGGGTAAGGTCATTGCTTATTCAGGACTGATCTGTGACTTTTCCTTGTCCTAATATAACTACGCATGTGCAGTACGCTTAGCCCTACAGACGGCTACGTACGTTACAACGTATTTTACCGCTTGCTGGACGAATATCGGTTTTTATAATAAAAAGAGAAAACAAAAACACTCTAATCCCACAGAAAATGAAACTTTGTGGCAGCAGGAATACTAAATAATAACTCACTAGCATTTTAAAAGCCCAAATAATCCAAAATCAACAAATTTGTAGTTTTAAAAGCTTTGCAGTAAATGTATATTTTATTGG
>PNEQ01000091.1:0-21441 GCA_003012365.1 Medauroidea extradentata
GCCTCGCTCGGCTCTCAGGCTTCCTTCCTCTCTCTCGCCTACTCGCCGCTGGACTGTCCCCCTACTCACTACATACTGCCTACTTAAAAGTTACCTACATCTTACATCAACATAAAAACTAATTAAAGCCACACTTAACTTTCTCCTGTCGATCAGCACCTCGGCGATCGACCACGCGTGCTGACTACATCCTGGCCCCCGCGTAACTCTCGTCCCTCGTGTCACGCCTGTTGTCTTCCCTCCACCATCACGCCATTGCCTCCTTTCCCCCCCTCCGGTATCATGTGACCAGCGCTGACTTCCATGTCCCCCGCGCACCCCTCCGCCTACTCGAAGCTGCACGCTCAGACCGTCTTCTCTCCCCCACCCCTCCGCTCACAGCATACCCAGACCACCCGCTAAGCACACTCTCCCTCGTCCAGCTGTGTCACGCTCACAGTGTTCTGTCTGCCTTTACCACAATATACTGCTCGGCCAGCAGTTCCTACCGTCCCGAACAGATGTACACTCTACTGCCGGTCACGTCGGGATCACGCAGTGCTAGCTTCGCACTCTGATCACGGAAAACACGTCGGCAAACACGTGCGCAGCGTCGCCTCTACTGTCGCCACAAAGCTAAACAAAAACATCGCTGACGTCTCGCATCGATTCCTGCATTAGGTTTCTCTGTATGTTAGAACAAGAACGAAAAATATAGACAAAGTTCCTTACAGAACGCCTATATTCGAAAGTTAGTGTCAGAATAAAAAAAAAAAAAAAACCTCCCGAAATTAAAAATTCCAATTTTTACACGTAACGATACAGTATGTACATATAGGTCATTCGGAATAAAGTGAGCACTAAAGATTTAACCTTTGAAAAAAAATCACTGGCCGTTACTGCATATAAGTCAACATTAACAACAGTTACATTATTGTTTCTATGTTAGTTCCGTGTATTTTCTTATTTGATTACAGCATTAGTGAAACAACACCAAATGCAAACAACCTCTCTGTATTTAATATACTTTAAAAAATATTTATTTCTTATTGACGTACCTATTGACTGTATAATTTTATTTAATTAGCGCCAGCACAAAGCGACGCAACCAAGCTGATTGTCGTTGGCACATGCCGCTAATGCTCCACGCCACAGAGTTAGTTTAAAATTCTACCAACAGATGGCATCAAAGTTAGGTTTTCGCCACTTCGCTTGGAAGCAAATTGCGTCATTCAGTTTGTTTGTCCGTTGTGTAACGAATATGGGTTTCTGATACACATTCAAAAGTATTAGAAGTGACTGTTTATGAATATAATTGCTAAATTATGTGAAGTCATTAATAATGTAAGCAGTTATGTTTTATGATCGCCAGCCTGAGTATCTGGAAATAGAAACATAATTTTTTTTTTCCTTGTTTCACACGTTAAGAAAATACGTTATTTGTTGTTTCTCTTTGTGCGTCGTCGTTTTTCATGGCAGTATGCTGAACGGAACTTGAATTCCTGATTTGCTTGTGTTGTGTGTGTTCTTAGTGACTGTTTTTTTGCTTTACAAATTAATATGCTACGCACACATTTACGAGATTAGTAATGGCAATAGTGAGTGTCATGTCAATTAGAGTAGATGCAGAGAAAGCAATGTTATAAGACATTAACTCGCAGATATTTGTAACTTAGATTATTACTGAGTACAGCATATATTCTGTACCAGTGCATTTAATGAGTAGATGTTATGGATAACATTTATAGGAACAGTGAAATATAAACGTAAACATTGTACGAGCCTATGTAAATAAAAGCACGTGGCAATGTTGATGTTTACTTGCAGCGGAAAGATATAAACTGGCAGAAAATATAAATTAATGAGGGCTTTTTTGAGTGCTCACTTTATTCCAAATCACCTATAGTACTGAACAGCAAATACATAAACATACTGGTTTTGTAGGTTTTATACCCGAGATTCCCCTCCTCACAGCTCAGTCTGAATATATTTGCCCTGTGAATTGGCTTTGAGGGCAATAGAATTATGTATTGGAATAATGGATACCAATACAGATAACCCCATTTATTACTAGGAGCTTAGAGCAACTACCCCCCTCCCAATGCTCGTTATCATCTTATCCACTGTAACTGTGCACCAAAGTGAGGGTGAAAGAGTTCAGTTACATGCCATTTATTTACTTGCTTGTGAGGGCAGTGTATGGGATGCTAGGGGATTGTGAGTGGTCATGGTTGCGGTATGGAAACAGGGTTGCCATACCTTACACTGCCCAGCATTCTTAATGTTATCAACGTGCCGTCATGCACTTGTTTTACTATGGCAGTGTTGGTGTGTAAATGTACACACACGTGGTGCTGTGGTGGGAGGAGTTCTCCAAACTCCTGTTTTGCTCTGTACTGGGCAGTAACAAGTGCTTCAACAGTAACCGTGTAAAAGTGGAGTAATGCAAGTAAAAGATCTGGTAAATACTACTGATCTGTGTGTGTTTCATTCATAAATGCAATGTAACAGGGATGTTATGGTAATAATTTTCTCTTGCAACAAATATTTCAAACTACATAGTAAGTACATATGTGCCAATGCAAATCAAATTCCATTTGGACTAAATTGTTTTGTCATCTTCACATGTACAAAATCTCATCACCATTATGTTAGCCACTAGGATTAAATTTTTCAAATTTGTGCATGGTTGTTAATTATATGTATATTCACATGTTCTTTGCAATTTTGTTTTTTAACGGGTGTGTGATGTAAATATAGTTGTGTATTGTTTTTGAAAACTTTTGTTGCAAGATTCATAATTTTGCATTGGTGGTCAAGGTATTTGATAAGTAGAATTTTGGTGTTTGTTGACAGGACCTGACCAAGAAGTGGACTGATGTGCGACAGTTGGTACCCCAGAGAGACCAGACTCTGCAGAATGAGTTGAGGAAACAGCAGAGTATCCTTTATACTATACACTGCCGTTTTCTACAGTAGTTATTTTTAATTTACAAATTGATCTTTCATTTACCATTTTAACTCTCAAATCGATTGTCTGTGCGTACGAGATACACCTTTAACTTTCACAGTCAAAATCGGGGTAGCCATTGCATGTGGGTGGCATGTGCATTTTTAACATTTTCAGGTTGATTTTTTGGTTGCTGTTTTTACTTCGCTACAATAATTTTAATATAACACAGATTTTGATTTCTTCAGTAGTTTTTGCAACATGTTCATAACTTTTTCAGGAATAAATTACTGAAAATCAAAATTGTGTTTTTTAACTAAATTTATAATACTGTAGACCCTCATTAATCCGTGATGGTCTGGACCAAGACAATCACGGATTACCGCGTTTCACATATTAACCATTAAAAGTTTGGAAGTGCTTGCCAGACACATGCCTATGGCACGCTGCTGTGTAATGAAGGTCAAGGCCAAGAAACACTACAGATCCCAAGTCCTGCTATGCCTTGGCGCTGATGTAACAAGGAAATAAAATCAAATCTATGGCAGGCCCAAGCAACCACAGTGCTTCTATTCCTACACACTTGTCTCTCTTATTCCCTCCCCCTTAACAGTAAACCCCTATCGTATGTGTCAGACTCCACAAAAGTACGCGCGCACATGCACACACACACACTGTGACGTGCACTGGCACGTAGCACTTACTTGGCCTCTTATCTCACAGTAATTTCAATTTTTTTTGTCGTAAAATGTTTTTTTTTTTTTTTTCTCTGTTTATAACAAATTAAGTAGGCCAACTTAACCAGGTATAAGGGTGTATACGGCGGGATCCAACCTATTAATTGGGGATGCGAGTAGAGAAATTTACATTAAAATTTTCTTTTTAATTTTAAATTTAACTTTAAAGCAAGAAAAGCATAGAATTTTACATGTCAATTTTATTGGATTTATATCGTGTTTGGACTCATTTGAAAGCTAATTTAATTTCAAGCAATTTTTCTAAGTAAACTTTTCTGATATTTTGCCTTGTTTAAATTTTGTTAAATTTCAAGTAGCTTATTAGCTTGCTTCTCCTGGAATAGGATTTATGTGGCAGTCCAGTAGTAGTTCTCTTGCTTGGAAGCACGTACAGAGAAGTGCTGGCTTTTACAATTTCAAATAAGCTCGGAGCCAGCCAGTGCTTAGATAGATTTATCTGGCAGGCAGGTCAGAGGTCACTCGCTAGGAGGCACGAACACGGACGTGCTGGAATGCGGGACTCGGCAGGGCGTTTCTCGACCAATGTGGGGGGTAGTATCGTGTGCAACAACACTAAAAAGGTGGTGATCCGCGACAGATTGAGAACGCTGCACATCCCTAATTAATAAACTAATGAATATTTAGCTGGTAGTATGGAGTAAAATGCTTTGTAAATTTATCAGTATCTATGTTACGTACAATTTTTAGATTATAAACGTAAATTAACCAGCTTTTAGGCACGTTGGATCCTGATGTATCCCTCCGCCGCTCGGCAGAGTAAGTCCGTGTGTTCCCAGGAAGAACAGTCGCGATACATCGGAGCTCGTGACCGGTCGCCGGGATATGGCCGGCTAAGTTTTAAGTTTTTGTTTGTCTGAGTTTGTTAATCAGGAAGTACAGTCGCGATACATCGGAGCTCGTGACCGGTCGCCGGGAGATGGCCGGCTAAGTTTTTCTTGTTTATAATTGGTCAGTGCAGTCGTCGTACATCGGAGCTCGGGACCGGTCGCCGGGAGATGGCCGGCTAAGTGTTTCTTGTTTGTAATCGGTCAGTAGCAGTTGTGTATCATCGGAGCTTGGACTCGGTCGCGGGAGATGGCCGGCTAAGTTTTTTTCGGGAGTTTATTAGTTGGGGCGTCATGGCGGAAGGAAGAGGACGTGTTGGACGGGGCAGAGGGGTTGTGAAGCCTAGAGGGCGAATTCGGGAGTAAAGTGGGCGGTAGTGCCTGCGATGCTTTGTTGTTCATCATTTTTCATTACCTAGTTAGGTTATCTAAGTAGTATTTGCCTGGGCGAACACTCTAGACTGCGGCAAGTTGAGCACTTGCATCACCCGTTTATGTTTACGTTTCGAAGTTGAAAAGGTTACAGAAAGGAGTTTAAGTGGTTAAACAGTGAGTGTTCAATGTACAAGTGAACCATTAAATAAAAAAAAAAAAAAACTAAACGGAAACTTTTTTTTTTTATATATGCCCACTTAAATGTTTTCTCTCTGAGCGGACACCGTTTGAAATACTTAACCTCCAAAATATATAAACAACAGCACGTGACGGCGAGAAGTATCAGGCCCCGTCACATTCTGCCGCCCGGAACAGGGACATCATAACCTCCAACTCTATAGATAACCTATGCAACACGGCGACGTAGACGTACCAGACGACGTAGTAGAAGGAGAAGCGGCACCGCTACAACACACACACGTATTTCCTTCAGCCTAAACCGGTTTTGCTTGGTATCTCACTCTAAACAAAGATTCACTGCTTCTTGATACCGTGCAAGCTTACACTGCACTGTAAGGTAACGACACTGATAGTATTTTTATATGTCTAGACATCAAATAGATGGCCGGGCATTTACACAACTTAGAACGCAAAATAAATTGTGATAACGGGGGCCCTAAACACTAAGATTTGGCCGTCTGCTTCAGAAATGTGTTTTCTTTTTCTTCTACAACAAGATTTTCCGATGTTCTACGCTAGGACACATCCACTTGTATGGCCGGTAATTAATGTCAGCAGTGATGAGTTATCTCTGACACTGCATCTCGTCTTTGCAAAGCAAGGAAGATAGCTTGCCTCCTCTCATTACCTAAACATTTCCTGTTAGTGCTGAGTGGTTGCACAGGCAGCGGAAGCGTCAGCCGGTCCTTTCCTTCTTCTGTATTCATTATGATCTGGTTACTTGGTAGCATCTTCCTTTAGCTGCTCATCTCATAAAAAAATCAAGTCTCCATAGTAGTTAATAGTCGTCATTATTAAATCAGCAGTAAAAATTTTGATAAAATGTCATAATTAAATAACTTTATCAATAAACTATAGCAGAAAACACCAGTTAAAGTTAAAGTAGTGAATGCAACTGTGAATGACTACAGAAATTCTGAACCTTGTCACATGTAAAAGTTTTTTTTATTTTTAGAGATACACTCATGTTTGGTTTGAATGGATAGTGGGTTGAGTTTTCACACCAAAAGAAAATGGTGGAGGCGTCATAATGGCCAATGGATTAACGGTAACAGTACATGAAAAGAAGAGAAGGGGGTCAGCTGGTGATGGTGTAGCAACGTCAAACAACAAAAGCAATTTTCACACGAAACACTAGCAGAGCGTGCATGAACACTGTCCGCTTACTACCCCCCTCGGCCTTCCCTTCTTTCATTTCACATCCAAGGTCACCCCCTTTCCACAGCACCACAACCAGATTGGCTCCTGCCTACCTCCCACTCCCTTACAACTCATATGTGCTGTCATTTTGTAATTTTACACAAGTATTTTTTGCCCATCTGAAATTGTCCGAATTATACGATTCCCGAATCAGCGTATCACGGATTAACGAGATTCTTCTGTATACGTAACTGCTTCATAAGGTAACAAATGTCACAGACATCGGTCAAAAGTCTGCATTCAGGAATTTAATTCTTAGTAAAAAAAATGTTGCATTCATTTTATGCTCAAATTATTTACTTTTTCTCTAAGCACTCTCATGTTTGACTTCACTCATACTTTTATTCAATCATGTAAACATTAAATTTTTCCCCAATTTTTTACCACAGCCTATTTATATATAACAAGTGCTCAAGCCTAAAAAAATTGTTGAAATCATAATCTACATGCAGTAGAAAAAGTAGAAAAAATTTTAATCTGTCTGCTACGCTAAAAATTTATGTTGCATCTATAAACTACTGCAGCAGTTTAAAATAAATACTGTTCTCAGTGCACAGTTAATAAGTCAAAATTCCAAAAGTGGACTTTCTTCCTAAAGTCTATAGTACAAGCCAATTGTAGGATAAAACAATTAAAAGTTGAATTGAATGTGTAACATTCTAATACATTTTAGCATCAGTACTTGTATTACACATTCAATATCTACCCCAAACTACATACGTAATTTATATATATATATATATAAAACCAATTAAGACAGGCTAATTCTAAAATGCCCGTAACACATACCTTTCAGTGGGGAATTCACTGCAGTCAGTATGACAGAGGTGCATTTGCCATTTCTGCCACTGTTGCACTTTTACTTACTCGCATTTCATTATCTTGCTTCCCTAAGCGACACACCAATTTACACTTTCTAAACATCACGTTGACTCGCCATTCATCGTGTTAGGAGCTGAGTAAGGGTAGGCCTCTCATTAAATAAATGTGAAAATAACAAAGACCCCGAACCCATGGTACTCTATGTCTCGATGGCCCTGCCGGCTTTGTCCGTGACCAATGGTCGTTCCCCCTTGTGGGTAGCTAGAGAGAGAGAGAGAGAGAGAGAGAGAGAGCGAGAAAAGGAAGGTTTCTATTCACCCTTCGCCCATCTGGACTCATAAAACTTCAAAGGCCCTCTGCCCTTCTAACCAGTGTTTCCGTAACCTGCGTGACCCCCGCAAAAAAAATCCTAGAAAAAACTCTGGCCTACACATATAACATTAGTATCTGCCTTCTTATCTTATTAATCTAATTACACAAACTTTTCAAAACCTTAGTCATTATCTTCTGTTCTCGATACCTTATACACAGGTCATACTATATTATCATGGTAAATTTATATTTGTACATACAGAAAAATATTGCAAAAAATCTATCTTTGGAAAAATTATTTTCCATTTTCCCGCTTTGCGATGTTCGCCTGATTGTTTCCCTATCTCTCGTTCCACCGCCGACCTATGTCTGTGAGGCACCAGGTACACTTGACATACATAGGACTGGTGCTGTTTAATTTTGAAGCGGCTGACATAGGATTTAATGTTTCCTGGGTTCCTGGGCAAATACCGACGCATGTTTTTCCAGCATTCTGTCAAGCTCGTGACACTGTTTTTTGTGAGTATCCCCGGTGTCCTCTCGCCTATCTGTAATTGCTTCTGTTCTGTAATTTTGCCAGGTAATACTTCGCTACTGGTAGAAATTTCGGCGTGCTACTGGTTGTCATGGGCAAGACGCAAAATTGGCAGCGTTACGTTATGCGGACAAGGGTTTCTATCCCACATGAATTTATACACTTGGCAGTCAACATGGAGTTGTTTCATTTTTGATGGCAGGCGATCCTCGCTTCATACCGATTCAGCATATCCATTCCGATAATTATCTCCGTCCTAATGTCCTGCACTACGATAAATTCATCGTAGATTTGCGTCCCCTATCTCAACTTCAGTTACCATTTGCGTTTTTGTGCCTTTGACCTTGGCACCGCTTATACCAACCAACATAATCCCAGCAGCCGGTAGGATGACAATATCTATCTCGTGTCCCCCTTTTACAAACTTATCAAATACAGATCGGCCTATAATGAACACCTCAGCCCCTGTGTCTATTAGTGCCTGAAATGGGTAGCCACCTATTTTTACATGCAGAGTTGGTGATTTCTGCGCACCTATTCTCCCAATGGCTGGGGAATAATCCCAGTTCTCGTCCCTTTCAGCTTCCTCAATGTCTACATATATCTCGCACCTTGGAAGTGTATATGCTGCCCCTCCTTCATCAGGTAACACTAGTGGCATAGGACAATTGCAGCTAGCCTGCCCTAGGTTCCCGTCTGCTCCTAGTGTATTTGGACAACATGGATATTATTCTCTCCTCCTGACCCTTTTGTTTGGCTTTCTTTCCGGCCTTGCCTGTAGCGTGGGTCACCTCCCCTCGGCTTGTAGTCGCCCATTTATTTTATTCCTTTTGAGAGCTGTGTCTACCCGCTGTGTTCCGGTCTGTCATGCTTCTTGTCAGATTTTCTCTGTTGCGGGGGTATCCTGGTCTGTCTCGCCAACGCCTCTCTTGTCCCTTCAGGTCATGCGGACCCACATTTTCATTCTCTACCATCCCAGGGAAACCTGTCGCCCGTCTCTGTCATGGCTGTCTTGCGCTTCAAACCTTTCCAGGAGCGCAATAAAACTGTCAACTGTAGTCATTTCTGCTGTCGCTACCGCATTTTGGATATATTGCAGTAAATGTCTCGCAAGATGGTGTATCAGTTGCGCGGGTTTAGAAGCATTTTCTAAGTGCGAGTTCTCACCCGCAATCTCACGCACATAGTCTGACATAGGCATCGCTCCATTGACAATTTAGCGCCCCTGATATATGTGGTGCGTATGTCTGTCCTGTACCACCGGCGACCAAAAACGAGACATAAATGCTGCGCGACAATCGTTGTAGCTGTCCCAATTTTCCGACGCAATCTGCCCCCAGTTGTTGGCAGGGCCCGTCAAACCTGCTAAGGAATAGTTCTATCCTGACCATCTCGCTGCAAGGAAAATTTTTTACGAATTTATCCATGCACCAGATGAAGAGGATATGCCTAGTCTGTTCTACCAAGCCACTGAAAGTTGGCACTAACCTCTCTATGATAGGTAGTGTCGCTGTCGGAACAGTCCCGGGTGGTACATCCTCTACAGCAAATTTTCACGCCCCCTGCGCTTTTTCTACGGCGGCTATCTTACAGTTCATAACCACTGACCGAATTTTCCACCTGAGCTACGCGTTTTTCTACCTGATCGCATCGGGTTGCTGTTGCTTGTGTTTCTTTTACTAACTCGCATAGCTGCTGTTCCTGGCGGTCCGCCATTTCAACTGCTCTCTCTTCTATCACCTGCACAATGCGCGTGACACTGGCAGCGTGTGATAAAAAAATTCTCTTGGAACTCTCTACGTGACTCTTGCATAGTAATTCCCAGCTCTGCTTTAAACTCCCCGCGCTGTTCTACAAACTTTTGCGTCGTCACTTCCTCTAGATTATCAACCCTGGTCCTAAGTGATGTGACTGTATCAGTTATATGTTCCTCCATATCGCACATTCTCTCGCCCATTCCTTCGGTCTTCGAGCGAATCTCTCGCCTTAATTCACTTTTTCACACCTTCAATTTCACCTTGTACACCCTTTATTTCACCTTTCACCTGTTCTATTTCACCCTTTTTTTCACCTTTCACCCCTTCTATTGCAGTCAACAGCTGACCAAACATTACCTGAATATCTAGTGACCCCATGCCTATCTTCTCTCTCGTTCTCTGGTTACCTCTTGACGTACCAGAATCACCTGAAATTGCCACCCCGAGGCTGTTAGAACCTGGTCTTGAACTCAGCTCACTGAACATAACATCCGCGTCTCCTACCGAGGCCATTTCTCTGGATTGCATGTTCCCTATTGGCTCGATTTCCTCCTGTAAACCTGACTCGCAGCATTTAATTATGTCGTGGCCTCATTTTTGTTTTCTACGCTTACCTCGTTACCTGCCTGGTTCAGTCCAGCCCTTGCTCAACTTGTGATAGCATTTCTGCTTTCTGGCGAATGGCCAACCAGTGCCTCGTTTCCATGGACTTCTGAAAATAAAATTGATTACCTACTACATAACAAACTACAACGTCGTTCTGCATTCGCTGCTCCCCTCGGCATGGCTGCCTGCTGAAATACGATGCTCCTAACTCACCAAGCTGCATTCTGTTGTATTTCATACCTCTCTCTGACCACAGCAGGTTGTGATTCCCAATAGTGAGTTGTCGTGTAGTCTTGAAGTCTTGTCGGGACAGCGTCTCTTCCAGTGCCGCCTCTGCCCTCTGACGGCATCCTTTATGCAAAACTCTCGCCGCTGTGAAGCTCGTAGACCGTCATAGTATCTCTAGGCCCGCTGCTCTTCTCTCTCGTGTCTGCTCTGCGGTTCATGTACCGATACGATACTTATACTCAGGGTTCGTGGTTCTAGTCCACGTCGCAGGTATCAAACTACGTTCAAGTACTTAAGCCCCGAAGGTGTAGCGCCATTATGCTACGTACCCTTTCTCCACTTGTGATTTCAGGCTGTAACTCTTAAGAACCTCCTATGTTATATTTATGAATTACTCTTAAAGTACATATTCCTTTATATTAAAACAGTTATTTCTTTTTTTTTCTGGCGCTCGTCTAGCCTCGGAAAAAACTTGGCTTTCGGAAGCATGGCTGTACATCCTTAGTACCGACAACTTATTTTCAAAGCAACCTCAGGCTATCACGTGGTCATCCCGCATCTGCCCACTCAGAGCTACTAAGAGAGAGTAACTTAATAACTTAGTACAACAAAAAGTTGTCCTCAACTAACATAATCACCGACGTCGTTCTGCTTCTGCCCCCGTCGCGCTCTCCGGACAGAGTACCCTCAACAAATGCGTCTCCTGCTGGCGACTCGCACCTCTGCGCACCTAACCTCACCAGCCAATCTGTGTGCTCGCATTCTTGCACTGGCCATGTCCCCTAGCCTTGCCTTTCCGTCTACTGACGGCACTGGCATTAATTTGTTTCTTTCTTTTCATTTGCATAAATATTACATGATTATTTACAACACACAGTCAACGTATACTTATCACAAAATTTAAATTAAAACCTTTTATGTTACTTAATAAATATTTTACATTGTTAGGCTAACTCGGCCCCCTGATTGGCCGTGTTTTTCCCCTTGGTGTGGCCCTGCTTGTTTTGTGTGTCTAAAGGCAGGGGGAAAGGGGGTGGGGTTGAGCAGAGAGTCAGTTATGCCATGTGGGTTCCAGGACTAGCCTTCTTCTCACACCAGACAATAAGTTCTGCTCGGGCATTTTTCACAGCCCAGAGAGTCAGTCTTGTCCCCCCATCCTTATGTCACGAGCTGATCGATGGCTCTCGACAACCCCTTTCTGGCGTCACCAACACATCGCTTCTCTCAACCAGAGAGAGAGCCTCTGTCCTTCAGAAACACAGAGTTTATTCAATATCTACCCTAAACTACATACGTAACTTTTTATATAAATATATATACATATATATTACCAATTAAGATGGGCTAGTTCCTAAATGCCCGTAACAATTTTAGCATCAGTACTTGTATTACACGTCTACTAAAAAATCGTCATAGGCCTATTCAAAATGAAAAACTCTGTATTGAACTTAATTCCTAAGACTTGACGATCATCTGATTATGAACATTAACAATCCACATATGGACACAGTATTATAATATGCACATACCAAAGCAGTGCACCAATGTTGTGGCCAGCTTTTTTGTTCAGAGTGCATCTAATCTTATGTGTAATACATCTGTTGCACTGAGTTTCATTGTTTATATTTTTGACAATAAAATTATTGAACTCTTACTTCTACAAGAATTCCAAGAAACTGAATTACATGTTGTGTGAAGAGGAAACAGAAATTAAATGTTCCACGACTATATTCTATGCATCTGTAACATAAGTTATTTTGTTATTGATGGAAACTGTAATAAATTGAAAACATTTTGGTACAAGGTTATCAATCACATTCTTCTTATGGACATCTGGTAAGACAAACTTCAAACTTATTGTAAAGAATACCAAGTATTTTGTTATTAGAAGAATTTGTTAATTTAAGTTTTACTGGTTATTTGAGTCAGTTTAACTTCCAGTGAAATTGCAGTTGTTTACAGTAATTTTTGGAATTGAATCAGAATCAAAATTTTTGCTGAGAACAAGCACATCTATAAAATCCACACGTACCACTTATCTAAATCAGCTATAATATAAAAAAAAAAATTGCTGATGTCAGTAAGAGATGAACTACACCGGCAAAATGTGTAATTCGCCCACTCTAAAATAAAGTGTGAAATATTTACATAAATTTTAGAGAATGCAGAATTTACACGCTTCCCATTTTTTCTTCCTGCTTTCGGAAGTGGTTAGAGCACTCGTCCTCCCACTAAGGTGATCTGGATTGCTTTTCCAGCATGGTCAACTTGGATTTTCGCATGTGGCGATTGTACTGAATGATGCCGTTGGTCAGGGGGTTTTCTCAGATCACTAGTTTCCTCTCCCCTCATTCTGACACTGATCAATATTCACCTCATCATCAATGTTAGGCACTGACCAAAATTTCTTCACTTACTAACTGAAGCAAAATAGATGTCTGCGTGCATTTGTTTTGGAGATACTTATCTTTTCATTTTGCTCTTCATTGCATTTAGTTTATTTCTTGATGGCTGTGTGTAGTTGTAGCTTGTGACATATATAGTATGATCCTGAGCTAGTATTAGATAATGAGATGGTGCGTCGGCAGTTCGCAGAGAAGGCCAACCAAGTTGGTCCATGGATTGAGAGGCAAATGGATGCAGTGACTGCCATTGGCATGGGAATGCAGGTATGCATGTTCATCCTAATACGTGTGACATATGCCATGCAGTGTGCAACGTTAACTGAGATCACTTATATTGAATCATTGTTTTTAATAGAGACTAAAGTTGATATTTTAATGTGTTCTAAATTGCTCATAAATTTATTTTTATGTATTGTATCACCAAAGCTACACGAAATATAAAATAGTAAGGGAATTTTAGTTTATAACTGAAGTAAATTACATGAAATGTGGGTGCTTTTATGGAAATGTAAACATATCGGTGTAGGTCAGAAGGTCTGTGGCACCCAGCCTGCTTAAGGCAGTGGTTTGCTCCTACCTGCTGTTCTGTTGTTTAACTTTTTGAAAGTCTTTGAAATAATAAACACGTTATTCAAGCTACGTTTTGGTCAAAACTTCACTTCTGTTATGGCCTACATTATGACCAATACAGGTAAGTGTGTTCTTCATGAGTATCTACTCGGCTTACTACTAGTTTTGTTTTGAGCTATATATTTTTATGTTTTTTTTAATTGTTTCACTGGAACACGTTGTATTAGCAATTTACTTGGAAGCAGTGATGAAATTGAACTTAGTGGCGTGACTTGCTTATTATAACACCACACCAGGATGACAAGCACTGCGTTTGTACAGGGATGTGCAGGCATTCTTATGAATTTAGCTCAATTTCATGTTAATTGAAATTTAACCTTTTGTTATTTGAATCTTAGACAGTGAAATTAATGTTGGGGCAATTAAAGAAGTGCAGTTTGAAGTTATTTTAAATGAGCAGTAACTTCATGTTCAATTAATCTTTCAGATTTTGTGATTACTTGATCATTTTTATCACAGGTGTTATGTTTCATTGCTTAAAAACACATTGTGGTTTTTTTGTTCTGATTACTGGTAACTCGGTAACAGGTACTTCTTCTTGTGTTATATTAATAACTGGTTACCACTAGTTACACAGCGGTATTGTATTAATGATAACATGAAAATCAAAAAACATTGTTAACCCCCACTTAAAATTTAATCACATGATTATCGGAACAAAACCAGACGTTGTGAAACCGGCCCTTAGAATCATTAATTTAGCAGTGTGCGAGATTATTTTATAGTAGCAGCAATAATTCCCAACTTTTTGCGGTTTTGTAAATTTTTTCCCACAAAGTATTTTTGTAAATTTTTTCCCACAAAGTATTTTTAAGGTGCAGAAAGTTCCGGACCACGGCTGACAATACAAATAATTTTTTACACATGAAAAAAATTAACTACAATGCTCAATACGTATACAAGTAGTTAGTTACCAATCTAGAGGTGTGATTCCAGCAAATCCTGCACATTTAGTACTCTTGTGGCTCGAAATACAGTACTAATATTTTGGCCATGACATCACAGTGATAGGAAACACAGTTCAAAAGTGCCTGTGTTTACAGTCTCAAACAGTGTATTATTGTCAGTTTATAAGTAACATGACAATTTTAAATTGGTGTATGCAAGTCATTGAAAGAAGTTATGTTCACACCTTTTAGTTCTTCACTGAAAATTCTTATGTTATTGTTCATGCATAGGAACACACAAACTAAACTGGTTTTGCTGTATAATTGGATTAGTACAGGTAAAGAAGTACGGCTATGAAGTGGTGTCTTTAGTTTGAAAGGTTTGAATTGGTATCAGGATTTTAAACTAACATGGGAAATGTAGGTACCATATCTGTGCACTCAATTTGTTGACATCTTTAGCGTCTTTAATAATTTCAATAAAATCCAATGTAAAGAATGAAAACAGAATCAAGAATCTGAATCTGCATTATGTAGAATTGTTACTTCACTGTTAGCAAAGTATTGTAATTAAAAAATTGTTTGGTCATATTTAGGCAGCAATAATATAAGGTTATTTTTCAAGTGAAATTTTAATACCTCTTATCAACCAAAAAGTTTGCTAGTTGATGCAGGAATTTAGCAAAACTAGTTATGTGAGCCTTGGCGTTCGTTTAGCCAGATACAAAAAGTTGATGCATGGTTGTATTGCATGGTGGACAGGGCTCGCTAGAGGATCAACTGCATCGTCTGAAAGAATATGAGCAGGCGGTGTACGCCTACAAGCCTCACATTGAGGAGCTGGAGAAGATCCACCAAGCTGTCCAGGAGGGCATGATATTCGAGAACAGGTAGTGTGTGCCCAGACAAGGTCTTCATTATTGTACTATATAATATTAGTGATGAAATGATTATGTGACTTACTGTGTGTCTGTGACTAAGGTGAGGTTGAGAAGAGCTTAATTTGTAAGATAATTTCTATTTGCATGAGATACCTTTTCTTACCACAATGTAGATTCTTGTAGGTTCGTCATTAAAACATAGGCACCACATCTCTATTGATAGAGCAGTTTATTGAAGAAAATGAAAATTAAAAAAAAAATTCTAATTCTAAAAATCTCTCACCCTAGTTCAAACACACAGTTTAGACACAATTTACTATAAAGTAGAAAATATCTTGAGTTTGGTTAAAGTTGATACTAGGTTCTATTAAAATTCCTCGGCTAGGGATAAAATTTGAATTTAAGTTCAAGTATGTATGTTTGCTCAGTCGGTTTACGTGATATTCTGACACAGAACCTCTGGGTTTGAGCTTGTTGGCAAAATTTAGGCACACCAAACTCATTTAAAATTAGTAGACGAAAAATTTTATGAAATTTTGATTTGAATATCCAAGTCAATATTTGGAATAGTCGGCCTTGTACACAAGATGGGTAAGCGTGGGGATGCTACAGGCATACATATTCAACATGGCTATCCTTACAACGTAGGCTGAAGGTCTCGTCATCTTCATGACACTTCAAAAATTAGCCTAATTATTTTACTTCTCAAAATGGCCTAAAACTGACAGACATACTGTCCTCTATCTATTGAGTTCCCAAGCCTAACCTTAGGTTGACGACAGAAATGAAAATGTTCCATTTTCTCCTGGGCCGATTCTGCCGCATGCTTCACCTAGCAAAATTCAGGGAACTCTCTCTGCTCTGTACAAAAAAGCATGTAATCTATGTTCTTCTCCAAATTGGAAGCCGTTACCTAGGCAACCAATCAACAAAAGAGGTATAAAACCTGCAATCTGCTCAGAGAAACCTCTCTAGAGCAGATAATTACTCTATACTTAGTAAGTTAAACTATAATTATACTATGTACAATCATATGGTAGTAAAACATTGTAAACAAGTATTTCAAATTTACATTAAAAATTATTTAGCAGCTGTTAGAATAAATTAAGAAAATATTTAAACAAACAATTATGCAAAACTTTGATAATATTAACATATTCATAAAATATTTGCAGTATTTTCGAAGAAGAAAAGTTATAAGACTGTTTTCAGAAATTCCATAACAATATTAAATAGCTCCTAGATAATTTAACGTCTATTACAAATAACTAGGAGTGAGAGATTTTCTTAATCTAATACAAAACAAAAATAACATTAAACTAATTAAGTTGAACAAAAATTACAATAGTAAGGTGGGAACTGTCAAAACACAAAAAACTTCTGATGCTTCCTTTAATAGCAAAGTCTTTCTCAGTTCGTTATATCATCAAACATAAATAAACTTTAAAACCTGTGACGATCTCGTTACAACTATAGTAATACTGTAGTGTTTAACTGTGGTTGTCATGACCGCCTTGTATAAACAAATTCTAGCAAATGTTTTTAGACTGCAGTAAATGGGTCAAGGTCTTAAGGGGGCATGAGGCACATGATTGCGAGCTGCAAAATACACGTCCATGGTGGAACATTTGTGAAAATAGTTTTATATATTTTGACACAAGTATAACATTTTGATATTTTGTAAGGTTGAAACTTAGGATGTAGTTACTCTAAATTTTAAAATACAATGGAGCAACCTGTATCCGAAATGGTTGAGAGCTGAACCATTATGAATAACACAAATTTTCAAATAACAGAATTTTGACGAGGGTGCAAGGGGGGAACGTATAGATGATGATGACACTGACTCGGTAGGTGAGTCGGATGAGATATTGGTGTCATCGTTAAGGGAATGAACCGGCTAGCTGGGAGAGCTGAGATGAGATGGATAGTGGGTGAAAAAAGTACACGGCAGAAGCCGGAGGGGAAACCCCTCTTTGATGATGATCCCGGGGCAGGCTACGTACCAGTGGATTGTTGCACCCTCCAAACTACAGATCTTTTGGAGACTTGTTAGGGCCAGTCTCCACACCACTACACTCTCAAGTGTACACTAAGCGTCACTAGGGATGGGGTGAGCAAAATGAGTAAATGAAAAACATGAATAGTTTCCATAAACAGTAGACTGGTATTCGTGGAAGACTAATGCCAGTTAAGCGGGCCTGGAGCTCAAATCTCTCCTGTAGGTTATGCTGCAAAACAGCACTAGGCTGGCGGCGTAGTTAAGGTGCAAACTTAAGCCCCTGGACGCAACGGCCGGCAGGGAGTGACTAGCCCCGGGTCAAAACCAAGAACAGTTCCGGTAATTAAGATATAAACTAGTGAAAGTAAATATGGCTGATGCAGAAACATGTGAAGGACCCGGGGTTGACGAGACATCTGTCTCCTCTGCGCGTATGATTCAGATTAACTAACATGGTGTTTGTGTCGCCAAGCCAGCGCCACGAGGGGGGCTGACTTCGCGCGGTGCAAAGTAGTTCCCATACAAAAACATTAATTGGACTAAGTTACACAAGACACAATACAAAATTGACACTAGAACAATAGTAAAACATATTAAAAACATCATTGGTATTTTGAAATGTCTTGTCTTGG
Source organism: Medauroidea extradentata (assembly GCA_003012365.1). Taxonomy (NCBI): domain Eukaryota; kingdom Metazoa; phylum Arthropoda; class Insecta; order Phasmatodea; family Phasmatidae; genus Medauroidea; species Medauroidea extradentata. The sequence goes on from PNEQ01000091.1 coordinate 18,024, forward strand.
ATTATTGTTCCCTGTTGCATCATGTTCAAGCGGAAGGATACAATAGACATAGCATAGCTGATGCAATATTGACACAATTGAATACTGTAATGGCGACTAAAAATTATAAACAAGATATGAAACCACATTTTTAAAAACATTGGGACATTAATGAGACATTTAAAAAAACGTTGCAGCAAGGAATATTTAAAGAAATATATTTTTTAAGGCATTATTTATCATGTACAACACGCACTGAGTGTAGTTCCTACTAAATGAGTACAGTGCGGCAGACGGACTAGTGGGAGGGTGTGCAAGGCACACATCAAATTTATTGTTATGGTTGATAGGCGAGAGATTATCTAGTAACGTTTTTTATGGTGAAAGAGTCTGCTTTAACAGGTTAAGGTTTTCTTTCGGAATGTACAAACAAAGCACACTAAAATACTATATTTATGCGAACATAACAACCCTGAATTTTGCCAAAAATTAAATAAATAAAAAAAAAAAAAAAATTAGCTATCTGAAATACATGTAACCGACAAATTAATTTTCTCAAAATGTACCAAGTAATAAACAGGTTGCAAATAAAATAAAAAATTAACCATTTCATATACATACAATTTATTTTAAAATACAAAAAATAACACATATTGTATGTCTTGTTTAAAACAATGATGGCTGCCACCATATTGTCTCCAATCATTAAATAATTTCCTTTGTAAACGCCGTAACACAAATAACATTTAAAGCACGCATATTTTTAACAACAAAATATTTACAGACAATTGAAAACAGACGAAAAAGTATGGTCTGATTATGATTAGTCGTCTTTCATCGCTGGCAAAATCGCCAGATGTGTCTGGCACCTCAAGCAATATGTCTTCTTCTGTGCCGTCCAAGTCAGATGAAATCCCAGTCTCTTTGACGTAAAATGAACTTTAATGATTGTGTAACTTGCTCCAGTTTTTCCCATTTTGACAAACAATACACAAGTCGACATCAAGGCACTTGTTGAACTAAACAGATGAAGCAAAAACTAGCATACCGGAAAATCGTCTGTTAACTCCTCTTTCCGCTAAGACGCAGCGCCACTGTCTTGAAATAACTTGGGTGATTCCTTTCTACTTGTAGAAGTGGCAGGTTAATTGGTGCTCGGAATTTTTTGTTGGTCATGGTTGTTATGTACGGAAAGTTTATTTTTCCAATTTTTTAATTTTAAAATTATAACTGCTGTTATAAATGGGTGGTGGCTGTTATACTCGCGTAAATATGGTAATACATTGAACAATTCACCGCATTGCTGGAAGTTGTGTCGTGAAGGGGTTGAGGTGGAGTAGGGTGTTGACTGGTGACAGCTTCAACCGGTGGTGGTAGTGACCTTGTCAAGGATGCGCTGGAGATATATGGCTCACAAGTGAAAGTGAGCATACTCATAGCAAGATAAACACCAAGGCATGATGTCTGACATGCATGTACATTTGGTTTTCGATACAGTTACATGTTTTGTATCTTATGTGAAGCAGTCAATGGAAAAATATTTTCTTAAGCAATTTAAAGTTGGAGGTGGTAGTATATTCTGTGTTGATATCACATATTCACATTGTTTTTGAAGTTGCGGCATGAAATTGTACATGCATCCATACAGTGCTCTCGATAAAGGGGTGACCTTGTACTGACTGCCACTGTTTCAGGCAGTGTTTAGATTACACATACAGCCATATATTTATTACTTATTACTATTCCAGGGGGAAAAAAATTAATGGCCTTGCAAGCGTGTAAAAATAGTCACGGGTGTAATAAGACTGTGAAGCAGCGCCAGGGAGACTATGGTGGATTGGTCAGAGGGGAGGAAGGCAGGAAAGAACCATGGCTGACAACAAAGAGAGTGACAGCTGAGAAAAGGATGGAAGAGAGCCTGATAAGGCAACCCCCCTCCCCCACACCAGTGTAGGCTTGCATCACCCTTGTTTGCAGCTATCTATAAATAGCCTGCAAAGGATGCTTGCTGCCTGCAGCCAGCTCAGGCATGTGTGTTGTGTGTGTGTGTTGTGTGTGTATGTGTGTGTGCATGTGTGTGTGCGTGTGTGTGCATGTGTGTGTGCATGTGTGTGTGCATGTGTGTGCATGTGTGTGCATGCGCGCGCACACATGTGGGGTTGTGGGTGTGTGCGTGGAGACACCTACACAACAGTCTGCCCTCCCCCCTTTTCCTCGAGATAACGAAAGTAGATAAGCAGACAGCAGAGCAAGCTTGCCTTTTTTTTTATTTATTGCTGTCCAGAGCTGAGAAGAAAAAATAGTCTCAGGAATGTAGTGGGGGATGGCCAAGCAGAGGGCTGTGCAGCCCCAACCACCACCCTGCCCTGCCATCCCTCTCCTAGGAGGAAAAAAAAATCTTATTCCTTTCTTTTGTCATGGAAAGATAGCTGATCAGGAGACTAAACATGGGTAACACAGCGCTGCGCCACACAATTGTGTTTACTTAGTACACTGTGCATGATGCGCCAACTCCTATCTTAGAAACACATAACTCAGTGGTGCTGGTAGCGCAGTGTTTTTCTTTTTTGCTAAAATAGCGATAAAAGTTGTAATAAAGTATTTTAGCGTATTTTGTAACATCTGGGTTTTTGTTTCTAATAAAAAAGATTGTAAGAGTTCTCCGCATGTTCTAACTTGTGGGATAGGGAAACGTATAACGACACCCTTATCGTAGTGTTGGTCAGGTAAAATTTCAGTGAGACTGTAAAATAATGCATTATATGTGACGGCAGTATTCTATTCTTGTCAGTAGCACAGCTTTTTCGGAAGTTAAATGTGTAACAGATATCATTGGTCACAGAATGGGTAATAAGAAGGAAAATTAATACCGTATTTACTCGTGTACCCGCCCCGCCCATGTAAACGCCCCACCCTAAATTTGAAAAAGTGCGAAACGAAAAAAATAAAAAAAAGTATTTCTGTTCCCAACGTAATATGAAGGCAGCGCAGCGCGCGTGCAAACAGCCCGCCACATCTGTGCGCAGCGTCTGCCTGTCTGAGCACCCGGCGATCCGGAGAGCTGAAGTCAAGACTGGAGTGAGTGTCTGTGGTGTGTACGTGTACCGAATGGGTGTGAAGAAGGATGGCGTGTGAAGGGAGACGAGAATTGGGCGGAGTTTCAACAAGCGCTGTGGTTGGCTGTGGCTTCCTGCGTGCGTGCTGGACGAAAGAAAGAGTAGAAAGAAAAGGCACGCAAGGGAATGACCTTCGGAGTCTCAGCCCAGCAGCCAGTGTTGCCAGTCTTCACGTGCGCGGGCGGGCCTTCACTAGTGACTTTGTTGTTTCATAAGCGTGATAGTTGCGTCCAACTTGAGTGGAGAAATGGGCGGAAAAAAATGTAGTTACACTGTCGAGTTCAAGCTTAAGGTGATAAAGTACGCTGCAGAAAATGGGAAAC